>BHFT01005413.1:352848-370188 GCA_004320025.1 Laticauda laticaudata
CCCCCCCCCCCCCGTCCAGAAAACCGGGATTAAATCGATCGGCCTAGATGATCTCCCAGGGTCCCTTCCAACTCTGATGTTTTCCAGCCCGGGGATCCTAACAGGGAGGACAATGAACCAACGGAACAAGCTTGCTTTCAGATGTTCTGGGTGCTTCGTCGCTGGAGGTATTTTTAAGAAAAGCCTGAACAGCCACTTGTCTGAAAGCATAGGATGGTCCTGCTCGAGCAGGGGGCTGGACTAGGAGACCTCCAAGGGCCCTTCTAGCTCTGTTCTGATTCTGGGGTTTAGTTGGAATGGGTAAACCGAGCACTGCATGCCTCCAAGGAATGGCTGATCCATTAGAGCAGGTTAATGAAAGTGTAGTCCCAGGAGTAGACTTAATAATACAAGAGAGCCAGTTTGGGGTAGAAACAAGGAGGCTGCGAGTTCTTTTGTTGTAGGCATTTTTTTTATTGAGTTGTCAAGTATTACAAAATACAAAAGTAAATAGAAGAGCAGTAGGGAAAAGGAGTGAGGAAAGAAGAAGCATTTATTTTTGACTCTCCTTGTTGCAGTAAAATAGGCATCAACATCATATCACAACTTTTTGCTGTTCCATAATAGTATAAACAAGCCATTTCTGTAAAGATCTATCAGTCTAATCTGTAAAACTCAAAGTCAGAGTTTTATTCTTTTCCACATCTAGCATAAAGTTCAGAAGCGGTTTCCACATGGAAACAAAAGTATTTATGTTCTTTTCCTTCATCAAAGTAGTCAGATTTTGCTATTTCAGCCAACTCCCATCAACTTCTGCAACGGGAGGCTGTGAGTTCTAATCTTACCTTAGGCATAAAGCCATCTGGGTAACTTTGAGCCAGGTACCCTATCTCAACCCTCGGAAGAAGGCAAGAGCAAACCACTTCAGAAAGAAGTCTGAAAACTGCAGGCATTCACCCATGTACAGGCTTAATACAGCCCAGACCATGTCCTCTTTATCCAGGATGCATTTAAGTATTTCTTTATTTATTGGAGATTTAAAGTTGTCCCACTCTGAAAAGCCTCTGGATGGCTGTTGATGTTGCTATTTGTTCAGTCACTGTGTTTGACTCTTCGTGATCCCATGGACTATAGCACACTAGGCTTCCCTGTCCTCTCGTCTCCTGAGGTTTGTCCAAATTCATGTTCATTGCGTTGATGACACAAACCATCTTGTCCTCTGCCCTCACCTTTTGCCTTCCATCTTTCCCAACATCAGGATCTTCTCCAATGAGTCCCCTCTTCTCATTAGGCAGCCAAAGTATTTGAGCTGCAGATTCACTATCTGTCCTTCCAAAAAACAGTGAAGGCTGATTTCCTTTAGGATTGACCAAAGTGATCTTCTTGCAGTCAAGAGTCTTCTCCAACACCACAATTTGAAAGCGCTCTGGACTGTATATCTCATATACATCATTTAAAAACATGGTTAGAAACATCATAAAAACAAGACAATATTAAAAGAACTCCATAAACAATAACCCCAGGCCAGGAAACAGTCTTAAAAGATTTCTGGAGCACATGGAGAGTGATATTTCTGGCACTCTGGTTTTAAAAACTGCATCATTCTCAGCTCATTCAGCTGCTTGTTTCTGCAGTAACTATGCTGTGCAATTATGACTTTGGTTCTTAAAAGCAAATTGTAAAATGCTGCCAATTTTCTCCCTAGTGATTTCTGAACTCTCCTAAGCACTGCTTAGCTAGAGTATTGTTGTGATTTAACAATAAGCACCATCACAAAGATAAGAGAGCCAGTTTGGTCTAGTAATTAAGGCCCCAGGCTATAAACTAGGAAACTCTTGAGTTCTAGTCCTGCCTTAAGCACGAAAACTAAGCCAGTCACTTTCTTTCAGGCCATCTCACCTCACAGGGATGTTGTTATGGAGAAAAAAAATAGGATGAAGGAGTATTAGGTATATTTGTCACTTTGAATTATTTTATAAAAATGGAGGTTGGAGAAGTATAAATAAAATAAGTTGGGTGATACTATTAATCCCAGTCAAAACCTTTTGCCCATCTTAATGCTTCATTCGGATGATGAGACACTGCCACTAGGGGGAAGACTCATCTTAAGCATCTTCTGGAACATGGACTTCTCAGAAGATTATGGAACCTCTCACCTTTGCTGAACACCTAATGATTTTATTTATTTATTTATTTAATTTTGTCAAGCGATTGTAAGATAACAGGTATAAGTATAAACATAGTTATGAATACATGAAATGGATACGAACAAGAAAAAAAGAAACAATACCAATCGTACCTACTGTCTCTGTCCTATTGTTTCTTATACATATCCATTTCATGTATTCATAACTATGTTTATACTTATACCTGTTATCTTGTAAGTGATTGACAAATCAAATAAATAAATAAATAGGACAGGACCGTAGGCACATTGGTGCGCTTATGCATGCCCCCTACAGACCTCTTAGGAAAGGAGTGAGGTCAATAGTAGACTAGACAGTCTAAGGTTAAAGTTTTTGGGGTTTGGGGAAGAAACCACAGAGTCAGGTAGAGTATTCCAGACATTGACTACTCCATTGCTGAAGTCGTATTTCCTGCAATCAAGTTTGGTGTGGTTTACCTTGAATTTGTATCTATTGTGTGCTCTTGTGTTGTTATGGTTGAAGCTGAAGTATTCATTGACAGGTAAGTCATTGCAATGTATGATTTTATATACCATACTTAGATCAGACTGAAGATGGCATAATTCAAGGTTCTCTAGGTCTAGAATTTCAAGTCTGGTGGCATAAGGTATTCTGCAATGAGTAGAGGAGTGGAGAACTCTTGTGAAATATTTCTGGACTTTCTCCACTGTATTAATTCAGCACATTAGGTGACATTGAGGAAGAGACCCCTGTGACATCCAATGTTTGTGCTCTGTCTAGCTCTGTTTTGCACTTGCCCAGTCATGGTTGTTTAACTTATAGCAAGGATTTGCTATCTTAAACTTGGCAACTTTAAGACTTGTGGACTTCAACTTCTAGAATTCTTCAGTCAGCCATGCTCTCTAGGGAATTCTGGGAGCTGAAGTCCCCAATTGTTAAAGTTGCCAAGTTTGGAGGGCCCCTGACCTCTAGAAATGTATTATGTAGGAAAGTAGATGAGCTCAGCTGCAAAATCTGCTTCCTGTTATTTTTCCATCATTCTTTGCCCGGAGTCAAAAGAATTTAATTTCCTGTCTTCTTTGCAACTGCATTCCCAAAGAGGCCCAGGGAAACCTTTCTGATCAAATAACTTTTCTATTTTTTTCTCAAGTACTGTGATGTTGGAAAAGGAGAGCTAGTTTATTCAATTTCTGGAAAAAATTAAATATAATAAAACAAGGAAATTAAGAAGGAATAAATAGGAAGGGGAAAATACAAAGTGAAAAGGAAAAAAAAGGTAATGTCTAACTTTCTTCAATACAGTTACAGATATAAAACAATGTTTTGATCTAAAATTCAATATTGTTTGGTATTGCTATAATGTTAAACAATTCAAACAACCAGACCTCAACATATAGCATTTATTTCAGCATCGAGCAAGAAGTCCAAAAGTGGTTTCCATGTAGAACGGGGTGTCAAACTCACAGCCCATGGGCTGGATGCCTCACGTGCTGGCCCCTCCCCCTCCTGGTTTAACGAAGGGGAAAAAAGTCCTGATACGCCAGGGAACGATGCTGTGACGTGAGTTTGACACTCCTTATGTAGAAAGAAAGCTAGACAAAGTATTTTATTTCATTAAGGTAATTTCATTAAGACAGTAACATTGCAGTCTCAACTTTTTTATTTTTACATACTCATATATGCTAGCCATTTCTATAACAAGAAGCTTATCTAATCAGCAAAACCTAAGTTTCATTTTTTCCCCATCTCAAGGATAAAATCTAGAAGGTGTTTCCAAGCAGAAACAAAATTGGGTATGTTCTTGTCTTCGATTAAAGCAGTCAACTTAGGCATCGCTGCTAGTTCCATCTGTTTTTCTAGACATTCATCCATTGTGGGAAGTAAAGTATCTTTCCATTTTTGTGCATAAAGCATTCTTGCTGCTGACAACAATACAGATATGATATTGCTTAATTAACACTCTCAGTGTCCCCTGCCAATAGCCATATTTGCCTGGTGTTTCAGTACATTCTGATGGACAATACATCCTTGTTAGTAAAATACGGACATTTCCCTTTCTGTGATATTCTACAACTGTCAGCATTGTATAGAAGGTGTCACATGAACATAACTTTCTCTTCTAAAGCCTTAAATATTCTGTTTGATCAATTTTAAAATTTAAAATGACAGGTGCTGTAAGTACCCTCCAAATTTGGCATGTCTGTTATGTGTTTCTTTAGTTCCTTAAGTAAAATAAATAAAATTTGATTCTTACATTTCCTTACACAGAATTCTTGTTCCTGTTCTTCCGGATTTCTGGCCTGGGAAATGTGTCTCTTATTCTAACTTCAGTAACTTGTTTCTTAGCTACTTTGGGATACTTTGATCTCTAAATGAAGGAAGGAAACAAAAAAAAAGTTTTTCCAGAACTTCCACAAAACTTGGGAAAGGTTGCATTCTGAGGAATCTTAAGAAAGAAATCTATTTTTAAAGAATTGTATATAAGCACTGCAGGTAGTCTCCAACTTATGATCACAAGTGAGCCCAAATTTTTCATTGCTAAGCAAGACAGTTGTTAAGTGAGTTTTGCCCGATTTTATGCCCTTTCTTGCCGTAATTGTTAAGCTAATCACTGCATTTAAGTTAGTAACACCTTTGTTAAGTGAATCTGGCTTCCCCATAGACTTCACGTGTCAGAAGATCAAAAAGGAGGATCACACTGCAACCAACATAAATATGAACCAGTTGCCAAGCATCTGAATTTTGATCACATGACCATGGGGATGTGCCAATGGTCATCAGTATGAAAAATGGTCATAAGTAACTTTTTTTCAGTGCTGTTGTATCTTCAAATGGACACTAAACAGATAACAGATAATCAGAGTTGGAAGGGACCTTGTAGGTCATCTAGTCCAATCCCCTGCCCAAGCAGGAGACCCTACACCATTTCTGACAAAAATGGCAGTCCAATCTCTTCTTGAAAGTTTCAACTGATGGTGCTTCCACAACTTCCGAGGGCAACTTTCTGTTCTGGTTGATTGTTCTCACTGTCAGAAAGTTTCTCTTATTTCCTGGATTAAATTTTCCTTGTTCAGTTTCCGGTCCATTGTTCCTTGTCTGGCCTTCAGGTGCTTTAGAAAATAGCTTGACCCCCTCCTCTATGTGGCAGCCCCTCAAACATTGGGACATTGCTATCATGTCTCCCCTGCGTCCTTCCTTGACTAGGACTAGCCATGCCCAATTCATTGTATCTTTTAGCCTTCCAGTCCCCTTGTTCTATATGTAAATGGTTGACTCCTAGACTACACTTCTGATTGGCCCAGTTAAGTAAGGCTGCTGAAAGGCGGCAAATTCAAGGGAATGTCATAGGCTGAAAGCAGGCAGGCCAGCCTGTATAAAAGGCTGGCCTCGGCTGCAGCCAAAGTGTTCCCATTCTGACTACTGTTTGAATAAAGCCTTTGTTGTTGGGAACCCGGGTCTACCCGTGTGTGTTTTCCGAATATAAAACACCCCTAATCATCCTGGTTGCTCTTCTCTGTACTTTTCGAGGAGTCTCAACATCTTTTTTATAGGTCTGCGTGACCAAAACTGGATGCAGTTCTCTAGGTGTGGTCTTACTAAGGCTTTATAGAGTGGTATTAGTACCTCACTTGATGTTGATTGTGTCCCTCTGTTAATGCAATTTAGGATTTCATTAGCTTTTTTGGCTCATATTTAGCAGGTTGTCACTAAGACGCCAAGATCCCTCTCACAGTTGCTGCTGTTAAGTCTGGTTTCACCCAGTCTATATGTGTACTTTTGGTTTTTCTTGCCTAAGTTTACTTTTCTCTACATTGAAGTTCATTTTGTTAAATACGAATGGTTGTAAATTGAGGACTGGCTGCACACCCTTTAAAACTCTTCAAATTCTCTTGTCCAGTTCTGGAAGGCAGTTATGAACATTCCATGCCTATGCAGTCCTTAAGAATATGTCAGAATTAAAAGCTTTGATGTCCTCTGATGGAAAATTATGTAGCAGAAATTCAACAGACAACTCTGAGCTAATTAATTTAATTAATCCAACCAGGGGACAATCACTAATTCAAAGATCCTGTATCTCAGTGTCTGATATGCTCTTTCTTAAGACAGCATTTCCCCCCAACAATTTCACATAAATTTTGTTGTCACCAATGTGGGTTTGTTTTAGTTCATTATACTGAGCTACATGCATTCCAGACCAGCAGTTTCATGGCAATTTCTACCACTTATAAGCGTTCTTAAAAGTTGTAGGTCTGGTTTTGTGACATTCCATCATTATCTTTGACCAGATGGCGATGGGAAGTCCTGATATATTGTTTTCAACTTCCTTCTCTTTCAAGGTGAGGCTGAGGTTTTTGGGATAGGTGAAGGAGGACAGCATGGTTTCTAGCACTTATAATAAACTGAACTACATCTTAGAATTTAAAATATAATTTGTCGGTTTTATTTAGTTATTAAATATTTATGCCACCATCTCTTCTTTAAGGTGGCTCTGGGTAATTTACATATGAAAGATAAATGGAAAAATAATTAACATATTAAAACTGCAAATTACAATTTTAGAACTATATGGTATGCAGTTTGCAACGTATCTTGGTATGTTTAACCTGATCAGCTACAAATCTGTGATTTGCTACAGTGCCTTAACCATTTATTAATTCTGTGCTTGGATATTCTGCAAGCAGGTTAAATGTCTATGTAAATTCAGCCGTATTGCTTTGAGTGATGTGTGCCATCCATCATGCTTCTTCTGGTTGATATAGTTCATCTGCAATTGCCGTAGTGAAAAAAGTGACTTTAAGTGACTTAACTTCAAGCTAATCCCAGATCTCTAATTAAACATGAAGTAGTGCAGAAAGGAACATTTCAGTTTAATCAAGAACACTTGTCACGTTTTACCCAACGTTTAATGGTGCAAACATAAAAACGTTTACACAGAAATAAATCTTGCAAATAATAAAGGCCAATCCAATTGTTAAAATGCGAGTTATGTTTTATAAAGGTTTGCCTTTACCATCACATCCTGATCACATGTCATTTGAAGCAAAAAATAAAATAAATATTTGTTTATACTTGAGCCTTTTCAAGGCTATATTAACTTCTCAACATCTACTGGGGAGGCACCAACAGCTCAGAGTCTATGTGTGTGAATAATACATTTTGTATTACAAGTATGTGCTCTGCTCCTGAAAAAAAAACTTTATTGAAATTTAAACTGCTGGGAAAGTTGTGCAGAGTTTAGGCCCCTTAGTTGGCTTAATAATAATTTTAATTATGTAGCAGCACAGCCCTTGATGACTTAAATGCACACATTGGGGGCTGAGAAATTTATTTTTTATTTATTAAAGAAATGTATATGCCTGCCTAACTAACAGTGATTCCAGTGGCTCACAGGAATAAAATCTCAAATTAAAAAAAACAATGCCCACCCTCCACTGCCTTGGCGACAACGTTCCAACAAACCATTTGATGCCCTCCATATTCACCTGGGATCCTCCAGGCCTGCTGGCAAAACCATGTCTTCATGACCTTTTAGAAGAATATCAAGGTGAAGGCCAGTCTTGTCTCCACAGGGATGATGTTTCATAGGGAGGAAGCCATGACAGAAAAGACTCTTCTTCTTGATCCCACTAGATCAGAAGTAGGGAATCATGGCCCCTTTATGACTTGTGGACTTCAACTCCAAGAATTCTTGAGCCAGCATGGCTTCTTGTTGTTGTTGTTAGTCACCAAGTCATGTCTGACCCATCGCGACCCCATGGACAACGTTCCTCCAGGCCTTCCTGTCCTCTACCATCCTCCAGAGTCCATTTAAGCTCACANTGGACAACGTTCCTCCAGGCCTTCCTGTCCTCTACCATCCTCCAGAGTCCATTTAAGCTCACACGAACTGCTTCAGTGACTCCATCCAGCCATCTCCTTCTCTGCCATTCCCTTCTTCTTTTGTCCTCAATCTTTCCCAGCATTAGGCTCTTCTGCAGCGAGCCTTTTCTTCCTTCACATTAGGTGGCCAAAGTCTTTGAGTTTCCTCTTCAGGATCTGGCCTTCTAAAGAGCAGTCAGGGTTGATCTCCTCTAGGGCTGACTGGTTGGATTGCCTTGCAGTCCAAGGGACTCATATAGGAGTCTTCTCCAGCGCCATAGTTCAGAAGCCTCAATTCAGCCTTTCTTATGGTCCAACTTTCACAGCCATACGTTGCAACTGTGAAAACCCGAGTCTGACACCCCTGATCTAGTGAAATGGTAAATGGTATAGCATGGCTGGCTCAGGAATTCTGGGAGTTGAAGACCAACAAGTCATAAAAAGATCATCATTCCCTACCCCTGCACTAAGAATCCGAATAGAGCTGGAAGGGACCTTGGAAGTCTTCTAGACCAGCCCCTTGCTTAAGCAGCACAACCTATACCATTTCTGTTCCATCCGGAAAGAAGCGCGTGAGACTGGGTTCCAACAATAAACTCTTTTATTAAACTTGCTAAGCAATAGTAACGGAACAACAGCCCAAGCCACGGCAGCCCTTTTTATAGTGGCTTGCCCGCGGCTTGTGGCCAATGATACCGCTTTAACTGTTCCCGCTGTTTGGCAGGTTAACCGGATTGCTTCTCTAAAAGCCAATCCACGAATGGCCTTTTCAGCCAATCAGAATAGGGAACTTGGAGCCTACCAAGCTCCATACAGAACAATTTCACTAGATCAGGGGTGTCAAACTCGCATTGTCACATCATCACATGATGTGTTGCGACTTTTTTCCTCTTTGCTAAACTGGAAGTGGGCGTGGCCAGCGTGTAACGCATCCAGCCCATGAGCTGCAGGTTTGACACCCCTGGACTAGATGGACCTCTTTGCTGGAGGGATCCATAACATAACCTGTCTCCCTAATCTGATGGATTGATAGATGTAATTGGGTTTTACTGAAGTTTAAAAACAGTTTAGTGGAATAATGAAGGTGCTAGCCCAGAAATCAGGAAATCATGTGTTCTAGGCCCCGCCTGGAGGAAAAATGGGATTAACTAAATAAAATGAATCTGCACTCGATATGCCATCTTAAATGAAGGTGTTCTGAGGGCTACAGTCATTCTCCATTCAAAGTAACTTTTTCTGGACAGATTTGGCTTAAAAAAAAAAATAGGAAGGTTCTGATATCCAGATCCAAAGCAAATGATAGCAAGAGTCACTTTTCTGCTGTGGCATTTGCAGATAGTTAAGAAACCAAAAAGGCGAAAGAAGTTGTTATCTTGCCAATTGTTATGCATTGATTGTTTGGTTTAATAAGTGGGTTAGAATTGGGATAAGTTATCTTTCTCAAAACAAAGATTAAATAAAAGTCAGCAGTATGACTTTGAGCCAGTTCCTCTCTCACAGCCCTGCCTCCATCTCACACAGTTTTTGTTGTGGGGAAAAAAATAGGAAGAGGAAGGAATATTAGGTACGGTATGTTTGCCACCGTGTGCTATTTATAAAAAGTAATAAAAGTGGGATAAACACTAATTCAAAAGCAGCCAATGAACTCCAGCTTCTGAAGTAATTTACTGAGGATTATCCATGTCTCATATTCCCAGGATGCACAGCTAGTCCTCAGTTTACAAGAGTTTGTTTAGTGATCATTCAAAGTTACAATAGTGCTGAAAAAAGGGATGTCCCGTCCGGAAAAACACGAGGTAGACCGGGTTCCAACAAACAAAGTCTTTATTCAAGTAAGCAACAGTAACGGAACAGTTAGGCTGAAGCCGCGGCAGCCTTTTTNACTTTGCTGCCTTTCAGTGGCTCTTTTGGATTGGTTCCTAATGAACCAATCCAATGCTTAGTCTTTTAGCCAATCAGATTGCATAGTTTGGAGTATAGCATTTTATACAGAACACTCCCCACCCCACTAATATGCCTTCCAGCTCCATTCTCCTGTGCAGGGCAACAAAAGAAGACCAAGATGATCAGCTGGGACTCAGGAGGCAAAGAATACATGTGGGTGTGGCCAGTCAGAGGTGATATTTACCGGTTCTCTGAACTACTCAAAATTTCCACTACCGGTTCTCCAGAACTGGTCAGAACCTGCTGAATACCTTCTCTGTTTTCTTTTCTTTAAAGAGTAGATTCCTTAAGATAGCTGATCTGCTTTAATGAATAGAGAGAGGGGGTTATATTTTACCATATGCAAGGCCAGGGCATTTTTCTGAATTATTTTTGGAGTATGCATAGCTCTGTTACGTAGTTTTAGGTAACACATTGTACATATTCATGTAACACATGTAACACATTCAATATTTTAAGGGATCAAGTGATTTAATAGTGAGTAAAAATGAATACAAATTCTCTGAAATTTGCTCTGAAACAGCTATAACAGTGATATGCATAACATTTTATTGTGTTCAAAATAGATATTTACATCTATGCAGATTTGAAGCACAAAAGGTGAGTTAGAAAGAGGAAGGACGGGCTTGTTACATCTGTCAGCATCTCCTTAAAGAAGCTACACTTTTACTTAGACTACTATGGCAGACTTCTGGAATCATGGAAATGCACTGGATAAGCACAGTCAATTGCATATATTTGTAAGGGATTGATTTATGATCTGTGAGACATGATCAAGAAAGGATCCTTCTTAAAGGCCACTGCTCAAAATTTTCTGGAAAATGAATAGGAAAATGAATTGAACTTAGTTCCTAAAGTTCCTGAAGTATGTTTCCTTGAAACAGAGTCCACAACCAGTGAAATAAATCCCCCTTGAGGCTCAGGGTAGGATATTAGATATGGGCGCATGCGACTAATTGTTTGTGTTTTTATTGCATCTTAATACTTTTTATTTAAATGTAATTGTTTTTGTTTGTTCATCACAAGTAATGTCTTGGCAAGATGGATAGCTATAAGATAGATGATATATAGATGGTAGATAAATAGATAGATAAATAGATAGATAGATAAGTTAAAAACAACATCATAGAATCTTCCCCACAGTGTAATATTTGTAGTTTATTGTTCCTACATCTGCTTTTAGAAGGATCAACTGTTGGAATGCCCTTGCCCTTGCCCTTAGGGTGAGAAAATCCTTTTATACTATAAATTTATCCAAC
Source organism: Laticauda laticaudata (assembly GCA_004320025.1). NCBI lineage: Eukaryota > Metazoa > Chordata > Lepidosauria > Squamata > Elapidae > Laticauda > Laticauda laticaudata. The sequence goes on from BHFT01005413.1 coordinate 364,037, forward strand.
AGACTTAGCATATACCTCTGTTAGCCAAGCCTTCCTGACCATCCAGATGACCTTCCTATAACTTGCTTGATGATCATTCTGCTATAACCAATAAAGCAGCAAAATATTGAACAGAGGCCTGTAGGGTGCAGCAATTGATAACAAGGAACCACCAGCAAAGCAGAGATTCCCTCTCAGTCAGCATTTGCAGTAAGTAATTTCCCACTGCTTTTAGAGTTTATCTTTTACATTATGTGATATTGTGTTACTTTTGAGTGTAATTATATTTTGATTGTTTTTAGAAATATTTCCTGTTTAAAGTTTAATTGCTTTCAATATTGTAAGCCACTCAAAGTCACCAAGAGACGAGATGGGTTGCAAACAAATGTAGTAAATAATATATAAATAGAATATAATAATAACTTGCTAAATTGCTGGCCTTTGTAAAAATTTTGAAGTTTAAATGTAATGTTGGTGCTTAGTGTCTTTCTAATAATCAGTATTAAGTTGAAACTTCATAGTTTGATAAATTTGAAATCAACAGAACAAAATTTTGAACTCCCTTAAGGCCCTGCCACGTTGCCCAATGGATGCAAAACGTTAGTAAAAAGGACACAACGGACGAGCAAAATGTTCCATCTGTTGTTATCCGCTCTCAAAAGGGCAAAATTTGATAACCGGAGGGATAACACGGAAAAGGAACGGATGCGGGGAGGACGCCAGAGCGGATGGAAAGTGGATGCGGAAGCGGAAGCCCAGCGGATGGAAGCGGATGGAGCGGATGGCAATCCGCTAGGCTTCGCGCGGGACTCAGCAAAGCGGCCGCAGAACAGAATACAGCAGATGCACCAGCGGACAACAGCGGATGGCAGAGTGGAAGTCTAGTGGATGCACAACGGATAGTAGATGCAGACGCGGAAGCCCGGGAATGATGCCGCAGCGTTAATTTGTGCATGCCGGGGGGGATGCATTGCATAAGCCCCGCGGATATAAAACGGGAAGCCAGCCTCCCAAAGCAGATCACGCATTCCCAGAGGAAAGACCCTGCTGCCCGGATACATCGATCCTGCCTGCCCCTGCCTGCATGCCTGCCTGCAAGCCTGCTGCAAGCCTTGCTGCCAGTCTTCCTGCCAGTCCTCCTGCAGCCCTGCCTCCAAGCCTGCTCCCCAGCCTGACTCCCAGCCTCCTGGCCAGCCTCCCTGCCAGCCTTGCTTCTGCCTGCCTTCCAGCCTTGCTGGCAGCCTTGCCTTCCCAGCCATCCCTGCCAGCCAAATCTGCTGTCAGCTTGGTGCCTCTTGCCTGCCTGCCAGCCTTCCCTGCAAGCCTTCCTGCCAGCCTTCCTGCCAGCCTGGTGCCTGCCTGCCTGCAGCCTTGGTGCCTACCTGCGTGCCAGCCTTCCTGCCAGCCTTGGTGCTCTGCCAGCCTCCTGCCAGCAAGCAACTCCACAACATGGGGAAGAAGTGAAAGCTCAGCAACCTGCTGCCATCCCCTGGAAGAAGGGACAGGGCCACCCTCCTGCCCCCTGTCCCTGACTCTGCTTCTGCTGGGGCTTCTGCTGCTCAGGCTCGCTCTTCTGGGTGCTGGAGCTTCTGCTGGCAGCTGCTCCCTGTGGTGGTGCTTCCTGCTCGTGCTTACCTCTGCTGAAGCTGCTGCCTGGCCGGTGGTAGTTATTTTTCTCTACTTGTGGCTTACTCTGCTGAAAGATGCTCCTGGTCCTCTGGTCCTGCTCATGCTCCTGGAACTTGCTGCGTCCTGCTGGTCCTGCTCGTGCTACTTGTCTTGCTCGTCCTGCCTGGTCCTGCTTGGTCCTGCTCCGTGCTCCTGGGTCCTGTTCTGCTCCTGATCTTGCTGGCGCTGCTGGTGCTTACTCTGCTGCTGATGATGCCTGGTCTGCCTGTGCCTGCTGGTGCTGCTGCTGCCTGCTGAATCCTGCTGCGCTGCTGTCTGAAATGCTGATCCGCTGGTGGCTGCTGCTGCTGCTGATGATGATTATGATCCTGCTGGTGATGATGAGATGAATGATTTATGATCCTGCTGGTGATGATGCTGATGATGATGATCCTGCTGGTGCTGCTGTGCTGGTGGTGTGGAGGAGCAGCCCTACTACTGGGAGCCCCTGCTGATGAGGGCACATCTGGTCCTGCCAAAGGGAGGAAGAGGCCGTAATGCGACCAAGGGGACAGGAGGCAATACTCCATTGAGGAGGAAACACGAGGAATGAGGTGCCGGAGTGGCTGAGAGAGAATGACTATCTGTGGTGGAAGGGACCACTGGCTGTAACAGGGACACCAAGCGGAAGCATGCTGCTTGGAGAGAGAAGGCGGAGAGTATGGCTACCACTTCGAGGTGTTCCTCGGCTGGGGAAGCACATCACACCTGGTACGGGAAGCTGCACCTGAAGAAAATCTGGCCAGGCCATGGTTAAGCTGACGGACAGAAGAGACCTGACGTCATGGCCAGGTGCAGCTTCCTAGCGAGGGTGAGATCCACCACCCGAGGAGCAGCTGCCTCTCACAACCCCTCTCTCTCGCGGCAGCCTGCTGAGAAGCCAGTCCTCTCGGCCAAGAGTCAGTTTCCTTTCTCCAGGCAGGTTTCTGGGAGCATGCCAACCGGCGGAGAAGCCGCGGAACAGGTGTTGAACCGTGGTGGAGCATGTGAAGGACTCCTGGTGCGGTGGGAGAAAGGAGACGGTGCGGCGTCCCACCACAGCCGTACCCACATCCTCCCCCAGCTCCACCTCCACAGAAAGGTCACGAGAGCAACAGCAGGAGGGGCAGAGCCACACTGTCCTGCTGGAGATCAGGGACACCATCCGGAGCTAGCATCGATCTGCCTGTTCAGCTGGTCCGACACCGACCGCCTCATCCTCCAACCGCAAGTCCTTCCTCACTATGTCAACCACGACCCCTCAGGGACATGGCGGAACCCCAGTACCAGGTGGTGAAGGACAGGAAATCAAACCGAGACTGCCTTCACAAGCCTCCAGATCCAAGAGGAAAACCTGCTCCCCACCCAGTCTAGGTCCTGCTCCTCCACCCCAGGTGAGATGTCGCCTCCATTTCCAAGGCTTCCCCACAGGCGCCTTACCTACCAGGGCTATGGCTAGGCCAGGAGGTCGCAAGCAAGCACAGGCAGCAGCCCTTCCCAGGTCCAGGCACAGAGTCATCGTGAGGACGACAGCCGTTGCACTGGTTCGCCATCTGATGCCAACCGGATGCACCACACGGGTGACACTGATGCACCGGACGGCCACCGGATTGCGACCAACACCAGTCCGCTCACCAGCTGCAGACCTAGACAGCCGCCACTACACTGCTCCTCCTCTCCACCCAGGCCAAGTCGGCCTCAGTACACCTGTCGTTCGGTACTGGGGCTGACACCCCCATGGCATGGAGGAAGGCCGCTCTCAACATCACGGGTCGAGCCAGCTGTCCGAGACCTTTCTCACACAACTTACCGTCAACCTGTTGTCCTCTCGGGCCAGTGCACCACAGTGGTGGCTTCAGACCAGCACTCCAGCCGCACCCCACACTCCACAGCACCTGGACCCTTCCACCGCCTGAGACTGGGCACACTCCGAGTGACCAAGAGGAGGTGCCAAGACTGGGTGGCTGGCTAGCGCTGTTGGGACTTTATTTGGACACTTGACTTGGGTCATTTTTCTTTTACAGCTTGTTTGTTCAATAAGTCTAATCTTTGATTCACCAACTTGATTCATTTCTTTTTTTTTAATTACAGTCTTGTGGAAAAACTTTTAGATGGTTTAAGCCTTTGCATGATTGTGATGGTTTAAAGATAGCATGGGGTGGGCAGGGATACCCTGTGGAATGAGCAGGGATACCTTTGGGATGGGTAAATAGCTGTGGGATAGATAAACCTCGCAGTCAAGCATAGTGGGACTGTATGGTCCACCTCCCCAGGTCCACGACCTATGGCCCTTTATTATCAAATAATAATGTAATAATCAATCCACACACTGTCAACACAACACAACTCTTATTAAATGCCCTGTCATGTAGGCCCAACCAAACATACATGGCCCAATTTCATCAGTGTGATGAGACAGGCTGAAGGAAGCATCCATTAATCATCTATCATCCTGTCTTGCCCTCCATGCTCCCAGCTGGGGAGTGCACCAGTGTTTCAGGAGGTTGCGCTGCTTCTTCCATTCACGTGAGGCTGTGTTTGACCTTGCAACATCCTCAGGTGTCCATATCAGCGTTTTGCCCTTGCTCCAATTCCCTAGGCTCGCTGTCCCATTGCCCTTGTTGGAAGTCCACACGAGCCTCTTCTGCAAGACTGGGTAGCGGTGCGCATCGAGATTGTTGCAGGATGCGAGCAATTTCCATGAATCCCTCCTTCACGGTCTCATGGGCGATGCTGCATGGTGTGAGAAGTACCTGGAACCTGTTGGCCAGGATGCCAAAGGCGTTCTCGACACCGACCCGCCTTGCCTGGAAAGCCTGTAAGTTGAAGATCACCTCTCTTACACGGGTGAGGCATCTGGAGGTGTAGGGGCTTTCATGAGGTAGGTTGTGAGGGAGAAGGGCGTTCATCCCATGATTGAAGTAGGGCACATCCTTGCGTGTCATTGGCCCAGGGGTCTGGATCTGGAAGCCCACGATGAGGTTGCGTTCCCAGCCTTCCTTGAGGTGACTGGCCGTTGTTAATACCTGGGCATCTGAAGATGACCCGTTGCCCTGAAGCATCGATGTACATGAACTTGTAGTCAGCATCGACCATGGCGAAGAGGACGATGCTGAAGAAGCCCCTTGTAGTTGAAAATAAGTGGAGCTCGACTTGGCTGGAGCTTTGGCAGGCCACGTGCTTGCCATCTATGGCTCCAACGGTGTGTGGGAAGTTCCACTTCTGATACCCACTGCTCTGGCAACTTCTTCCATCCTTCTTCAGTGGAGGGGCACTGGAGGAGCTCTTCAGGTATTCTCGATGATGGCCTGCACCACTTCTCTGACCACAATGCATGAGGGTGTTGTGTGGCAACCCTCCAGCCGTACTGCAATGCTCCTGTAGGTGGTCCTGAAGGCCAGGTGACTCAGAGCGAGTGCCACCTTGGAGCCCAAGTTCCAGGCTGGCCCGGAAGTTGGTGCCTGCTTGGGTCAACCTGGATGTCAGCCGCTGCATTCAACTTCGTCAACATGGCCTTGGAGGCATCCTCATGAAGTTCTGGAATGCCATGAGTGTCTTCGTTCCTGACCTCCACCATCAGCTCGTTGTACAGTCCAATACTCTGCTCTTCCCCAATCCATCTTCGACCAGACGCTTGTGGCCGCCTCTTTTTCTTTCCCGTAGTAGAGTTCACAGACTGTAAGATGGCTTCGCCACTTGTTGCAGAACGATGGTGGCTGCCAAAGGAATTTGTTACGATCCATGGTGGCATGAGCTGGATGCTGTGTAAGAGGAAGAGGCAGATGAAGGCTGGCAGAGGTCTGCACAGCAGGGCGCTGTCCTGAAAGTGAAGATCCAGGTGAGTTGCTCCCCCTTTTTATAGGCAATATAGGTTTCCCCTATGTGCCTTTTGCACCTCTAGGCATCCTCTAGCCATCCTTATATCCGAGATCCCCTCTGGGGAACGTTTTTTCCATTTTAAATGCTTTGTTCGTGCTGCATCCGCTAAGGAATCCGTTCTGCATCTGTTCTGCGTCCGTTCCACTTCCCCTCCCTGGCATCTGAGCGGATGCGATTGCGCGGATCGCGCAGCGGATGCCTTACCGGATATAGCGGATGCATAACGGGTGGCAAGAACCGATGCCTAGCAGAATGCCTATCGGATGCAGAATGGACCACATTGGATACATTTTCCGCTGAAACAGGTTTGAGTAGTTCAAACTTTCTGACGATGAAATGTCAATAAACGGATTGCTGGACAGATAGAGAGGAAGCAAAACCGTATGCAGTGAGTACAGAATGGATACATCGCGTTAACCAACGGATGCAAGCTTTTTTTGTCTGTTTTACAACATCCTCTTTCCATCCGTTGGTGCAGTGTGATAGGGGCTTTTAAACTGTTTTGCTTTCAATCTCCTGCAATTATTTCTGTTGCTTACCTATAAAGGAATATCTTGGCTCTAGCTTTGCAAAAAATTAATTTACTTTGGCTGTCTGTTCTCTTTACAAGTAGTTTTCAGATTATGACATTTGCAAAGGTAGATTAA
>BHFT01005414.1:0-16455 GCA_004320025.1 Laticauda laticaudata
CGGAGAGGGATAAGGAGTTTTTAGATGAGGAATTGATATATATACTCGTCCTAAGAGATAGTTTAGTGTAGAGTGGGTCATCTTATTCGACTATAATGGTGGCTATCATTCATATCAGATGGGCATGGGTATAGTAACGAAGAGTGGACGTTTATCTGGAAATTTGTGACTGTATTGGGGATAGAAAATTGATGGGTAATGTCAGGGGTGGCTAAGACTTGGGGGAAGTGGATTAAGAATGGTGAGGAGGGATTTATTAGTCTCTTGACTAGATGTCGCCACATATATATTAGAATGAGGTTTAGACTCTTCACACGCCATCCATAGATCTGGGTTAATCACTGTGCAGCAATGAGACTTTTGTTTTGTTGTCCCAATATGAGATGTACTTAGATCCATTTGTCTTATGCATCGCAGGAACTGCATTCACTGGCATGAAAATCGATATACATAAGGTGTGCAACGTCCGACGTATAACGCAGCACAAGCAATATAACCAAATTAATCAGGGTCAGGAAAGGCATCGAGTCCAGGTATGTTAAACCACAATGTTTTCAAAAAATACTTTATGGTTTGTAAAGGCCCGCTTGGAGGTACGATGGGTCTCAGTTTAAAGGAATGTTGAACTTGCAGCTGACAGCCCAAGAGTTTGGAACCCAGCACAACATCGATGGCATGGTAGCTCTCTGTTCTGTGACCACAGCCCCGTATCAGGCAGATATATGTAAGCATGGAATTATACAATATGATAGGCGTATCCTGAGCCCCAGGTTCTGACCAACGTTTGATGTGAAAGGTAAGCAACTGATTCTGTGACTGATAGGCACAGAGGGAACTACAGCTTGCAACCAACTAAGTTCAACCCACCGACCTTTGGTTGCTCAGCCCAACATCTCCCTGGCACCAAACTGGCTTGGGGCATTCATAACAGTCTGCTATTTAGATAGGAGATGCAGGTGTTAAACACTTCTTAAGCAGTTGACTCCTGTTGTGTGCACAATCTTGAGAATATTACTCGGCCTCATGGGCAGGCGAGGAATTTGGTGTATAGGGCCTTAACAAAAACATTACGGACATCATAACATGTCAGTCTCAATGTAACCCCTTGCATGTACATGTCTAAGTGCACGCGCATAATCGTACCATCCTCAAGCCGACTATTCCTTGTGTCGCGGTTTAAACACCGTCTGGAGTTATATTTTGTCCAACGCTCCTGGTTGGCGTGGTGACTCTTTGCTTGTGTGGAGATGACATCCAGGAGCCTTAATCATGGCAACTAGAAAAATAGTGACTTATCGACGGTATTTATGAATAACACTTAAGACTGTGCAGTCAGTGTACGCGCAGCTCACAGCTTCCACAGAGTAGGTCCCACCCAGACGATGAGGAGATGAGTGTCGATGAATGAGTGATGATTGAGTTGCCAGGCTGAGGAACGCATAAACATGATAGTCATACGCGCACAGACTCAGCAACTTAGCATGGCCCTACGGTATAGAACCAGTATATGTGTTAGTAATTTGAATGCGGCAGCCACTTCTGCAATGTCCCATTTTGTCGGCACCATCCAGAGCAAAGTGATCACAACCCACATATAGCACCTCCCGGTTCTGCTGCAAGTAGTCCAGGCACGAAACATTTGATGAGCAACAATCTGTGCCGTATCGCATAAGAACGCCATAGACACACCGCAGAGCAGCCAGGAATAATCAAGGCATTAGATCCAGGAAGCAAAGGATCCAATGGCAACTCTTAATTCAGGTGCAAGAAGAAATACACGACAAGCTAAGATAGCAGCAGGGGAATACATCTCAACTGTCTGGCCACGTAACAATATCTCCATGAAATCTTCAGCCTCGTCTTTGTTCCTTGCCTAAATGCCACATGGCGGCATTGCTCCGTCATGTTCTCAGTCCCGACCTAGTGTAGTGGCCATATGTGAAGTTGAGGGCGAAGTCGGGTGCTCCTTCACATTTCGATCCTCTCAGATAAGTCGGGTCAGACATCATGCTGTTTCTCGCCTTGTCTCAGTCATGTGTTTCTACTTGTGGCTCGATGGATCAGGAGGATGTGTGGTCCTATGGCTGATATACAGGCCCGAGGTATACAATGCCTGAGCCTCATAGATCCTGATGTTCACTGGTTTGAGCACCCTCTCTCTATAAGAGTCATCTGGCCCCATGCGGCCTTCCTCCGGGGTCATAAAGCAAAGCCTGTCTCTCACATACCTTCGGAAATGGCCGGCTGGCTACTTCGGTCTACCAGAACTTCTCCGACCTCCATATTCCTCCGAAGCTAACGAGCCCTGCCCCAATGGACAACATCAGAATTCTCGTGAATCCGCTTATCAGTTCTCACGCTCTCACTTCTCTCTCAGTAGATTCTCAGGGTCGAATGGGAACGGAATCAGAGTGCGTATTTCAGTCAGGTTCTGACAATTGTGGAGAATTCGTCTGCGTAACGCACGAAATTTGAACTTCCTCGATATGTGGAGACTGACGCAAATACCATACCTCATGAAACCAAGCCTACCTGCCTGACCACCTCCATTCCCAAGCTAATCTTTGGCTACCCCGAATCTAATTAGATCGCGCATGACGAGCTAGGGGGATCCACTTTTGTCTGCCCTTCCCCTGGCCAACTGCACCAGGAGCACACAGAGCTGGATGCAAGGTTAGTGCGGGGCTCGAGGAGACGTAGTGGGGAATTTTGCAGTACTTTCCACCACCCCAGGAGTGGAGAAGGAATGGAGATTTTGCAGTATCATTCTCCGCCTGCCATCCCACCAGAACGGTAGTCAAACAAAAAATTGCCATACACCGGCACCTCTGTTCTGTACCACTGTATGACATGAGTCAGAGCAGCTGGTCACATGACTGAGGAAGCTTGCGGATAATATAGATCTCGGAATAAAGTGCTGGTTCCTCACGACAGACAGAGATGAGCACTGGCCCTGGAATCAGACAAGGACTAGACAGAGAATCCCCTCTTAGACCTTTCACTAAGACCCCTTAAAAAAGAGCCAAGCATAGTGATAAATTATGCCTACTCTTGGTTCAGAAAGTACACATTTGTATTATGCATTTTTTTTGCATAGAGAGTGCATTGCAAGAAGGGCCACGGTGCTCAGGCCAGGTTGAGGTGGTGAGTGGCAATATAAAACTTAAAGACCTGAATTCTGGTAATTATGGACGCGCGCTTTATTTCTGTTCCTAACCTATTTACAGAATGGTTGCACAGCACATTGAAATACAAGGTGCCTGCTCGATTTCCTGATATGGTAAAACACACAGAACGTACGGTAGGTGAATATGTGTGGTTCCATGAACGCGCGTACCCTGGTGAATGGAGAGGAACTTAGGATTTGGTTCTGCATAACTTTGCCAACCTGATAGGCACCTGTGGATTGCCGAAACAGGCGCCATTCTGATTGGTCAGATGCTTTTCACATCGGCTGGGGAGAGTTCGGGAGAAGAGCTGTCATTAGCGCCGCGCAGGAGACCCGACCGCGAGCTCAGTTAACCAAGCCTATGAGAAGAGGCGCTTGGCGGCTACCTCCCTTGGTTAGAAGACAGCTGGAAAGACTTAAGGGAACTTATGAGAAAAGAGGCTGAGATAAGTACACAGCATACGGAGTCTCACGGGAGTCTTATTGTTCACCTCGAATTAAAACGATCTAGAGGTCAGGCTTTTAGTTATCTTTTTACACATAGATAGAACGACAAGCAGGGGTTGTCTCATAGGATAAAACATGTCGTATTTTAGATGCGCTCCTGAAAAGAATGGTAGAATCGGCACCTATGAGCCTACTCAACGTACATAAGATAAAGAGATAGTATCATTCAATGGTGTTAATATTCATGTTTGGGGAGGACAGTGGTTGCGCAGGCATTCTTAACTCTACGCTGAAGTATAAGCTGATATTGGGAAGAAATAAATAATGGTAAAGAAGATAGTGTAAATTATCTGCATAGGTAAAGAAGAAGAAGAATATGGATGTCATGTATATTTACTGAGCATAGTATGAGCTTTCAGGTCAGTTTAAATCAATTATTAAACCGGCCCCTGCCATTATAGATCTCAACAGTTAGCTCTTGTGACCCCAAAATACTTCACATGTTTCATTGCACCTCAAAACAACAGTCATATATGTCGCAGATTTATAAACAGGACACAGCCGGGACAAAGTTCAAATGAGCATGAACCTTAAATGGGTAACTAGGAAGGTAAGAAGGGAATGCACATAGGAACACGCACAGTGGAGATGGATAGAGAAAGGATGTGGAGAGTAGCGAGGCAAGTCGGAGGAAACTTACTTTATCGCAAACTCATAAGCAACTGTGAAGACAACATTATCAAGTACCTAAAGCACTGTTTATTTACATGTCATTTTTTTTTTACACTCAAAATTTTGGAGGAAAACTCATGTATGTAAGTCGGTTCATCTAAACTAGTCCTTAGACTGAGGATAAAATGAAGAACACCGTCTTGCAATATCTTCGTTTCCAGTGGAGAGGTCCAGAAAAAGCAGGATACCCTGGCTCAAAGAGGTCTGCTGGTATGATTGCAATAGAGAAAAGTGGACAATATTGCATCTAATAGTTAGGACGAGAAATTTTCCACACTAAGCACACACGAAGAAGAAACTGTATACTAGTACCCAGGGATGTGACATAATGGAAGAACATGAATACATAGAGTTGTGGACAGGGCAAATTGGAAAAGGAGTGACTTACTGTAGTCCAACCCCTTTCTCAGCGGCAGAGAATGACGCCGACACCAAGCTCATCTCTGACCGAGGCATCAATCGTCTGTTTTTCGAGCCTCGCATGAGCGGGGATCATGACCCCATAATTTTCCTTCTGTATATAGAGCGAAGCCGGACGCCGGATAATCTGGCATGACCTAAGGTCGCTAGGGTGTGCTTTTTCTCTTTTGGATTTGTTCTCAATGCCAATGCGGGTTTCTTGTCTTGCCTTTTGGGGCTTTTGAAGAATAGTTTGAACTCACTTGCGATCACAGCGGCTTTGTCAGTAGCCGACATAGCAAATGATCGGGCGCAACTGCTATCTGCCACTGTCTCCCACCTGATAGCCTCTCTTGGTAGCTAGCTCTGCACTCTATAGATAGATTGTGGCCACTTACTTTGCAACCCAGTGGAGCGTTCTCTATAAATCGCTATTGGACTACTGCCCAGCCTCCTAATGAAAAACCTAAAGGTGCACACAGATATTTGATGAACTAGAAAATCAATGTTCAGAAGATAGCTTTCTCACTGTTTATGAATGCAAAATCTTCAGATAAAAAGCAGATCGCGCTTCATATTATCCTCCATCATAAGCATGAAGATTCTGTGTCATGATATCTATTACCCATCCGTCAGGAACAGACCTGTATCTCCACTACCACTAACTAGAGCATAATTTTTCTTTTTCTTTTTTGGTTTTAATTTCTATGATTTACTTTAATCCATTCCTGGACCACAAATGAGACAGATTTAAATCATCCTTAACTCTATTGTATTAAAATAGCAATTTTATTTCGTTATTTCTCCAAATAGATTGCCAGGTCAGATAGAGTGTTTTTCGACAAAGGTGTTTTGTTGAAACAGCACTGGATATTTTTACCAAGATAGTCAGTGTGCTTTTGGAAAGGCACCTCTCTGGGGTCCCTTCTACCTTGTTGACATGATAAGCGTACTCTCTAGGTATTATAAAAGGGAAGCCAGAATTCTTTGTTGGCAAGGCCTTAGTCATCAAAAGTGCACTATCAATCGCCATAGATCTATCACTAAGCAGAGAGATAGTAGAGCCTCGACCATGAGGGATACAGTCGGTTGAATCATGGGACAAGACCCCCAACTTGCTGCCTAACGTCAACGGGGGAAAAAATGACAAGCCAGGACAAGGTCCTGGTATGAAATAAATAAGTGAGTGGATTTTAGGGAATTTCAACAGCATCATAATGTGGTAATCACACTCATGTTATTTGACATAGTTTGCGGAACTGGTGCTTGAAAAGGACCCTCTACTTTCCAACATTCTATACCAAAAATAGTATCACGTCTAGAGTGATCCCCTTCAAGCCAAAGCAATGTTATCCGGATCCAGCTGTTCTGCCATCAGCCCAGACTCTACAAAAGGGAAATGTAGCATGATAATGTACCTTTGGTCGTGACAACTTTCTAAAGAGTAATCATATTATGTTTCTTAAGCCCGAGGGAGCCAGTGTGTCCGCAAGATACCTTATATATGAGCCATCACGTTTGGCCAGGAGTATTCTATCTTCTGGGAGTTTTGGCACAAATGTGCTGCTTACCGCTTCCACTGGACGTGCATACATAGTTTATCCTCTACTCATATGTGCATGGTGCCAGGCTTTCGAACTGGGTAGGTGTAGTCGCAAGGATGTCTGGCACAAGGAAAGCAGCTGTCACCCTACTTTTGGGCAGTTTCAGCACTTTGGTCTCGCCGACCGCCACTGTCACGCTTTCTCCAGCTGACCAAATCCATGTCTTGAACCACTCCATGTCATGCCACCTCACGCACCAATGCCCCACACCTCCCCCACGAAGCAATGAACAATTACTTTAACCATCAAAAGGAGACTGCGACGTATATTTTACACAAGAGAAACACACTAGCAGGTACTCCTGGCTTCAAAGACAGCCAATATGCGGACCATGCTTATTATGGGGAACTCTGTCCACAATGTGGATAACTCCCACCCACACACGCTCCGTGGCAAGAGGAGGATCAGGGCTTAGCACACATCAGAATAAACCTTTGGTCTGAAGAACATCTTCAAACATGAATCTCTTGGAAGTCTATAACGCAAGGAACCTATCAGGAACGCAGTTTTCTTTGAGTCCCATGGAGTCAATTGGATCAAGTGGGGCAATCTAGCTGGCTAGGTCCACAATATAAGTAATCCTGTCATGGTTTTGGTGCTTCCTGCATGCAATTTCCAAATGGTACACTGCCTTCTCATAGCTTGACCTTGGGGCCTTCCTTTTTTGTACAGATGGTAAGTCCCACTAAGTGGGTGAAAGACTCAGGACATACAGAAAACTCTAGTCACTCATTGACGATTTAGTAGGGGCGCGTGCTAGGCAGCTGGTTTTAACAAATGGTTCGGTAACGCTCTGTGTGAGTTCGACTGCACACTTGCATGCTAAGCCTGAAATGGAGTGTGCATTTAGAAGCTCAGCGCTTACCTTTCAAATCAGTCAATGCGTTAGTTAGAGATAGCTAAGGGGTGGGGAATCAGCTGTGCCAGCGTGAATTGAGATGAGCTACAAGCAGGAAATAAAGGGCAGGGTGAGGGAAGCAGGGTGGGCGGGCACTGATACGCTTGGCCACTTGCATACACGGTTTCCCTCGCCTGAAGCAAGAGGAGAAGTCAGCCTGGTTGGGAGAACCGTGGTAACAAAATTTTTTGAGTAGTTTGGAGAACCGGCTAAATCCTTCCTCTGGTCGGCCCCATTACCTCCATCGTATCTCTGTCTCCCAATACAGCTGATCGGCTGGGTTTTTTGGTGCTCCTTGCGGCACAGGAGAGACTGGGTAGCTGGAGAAGCATGTTAGTGGGGTGGGACGGGATATGGGACTCTCTTTGGCAGTAGACTTTCCTCAGGAGTGGGGAGGGAATTGGGGATTTTACAGTATCCTTCTCCTGCCACATCTCCTACCGAGAGCTACACCTACCTCGAGCTCCAGCCCTCTACTCACACCTAGCCACGTTCCTACAGAACGGAGTAAAAGAAAGCGATCCAAAGTGGGGCAGCCATGCCTTGTTGCTATGGTTTAGATTCTCATTTTGACATACTGCTCACGACATTTTTTTAATCAAAAACCAGGTCAACAAACTTACTCTCTTATATATATATAAAAAAGAAACATGGCACCAAAAAGCACGCCCCTCTCCATCGCTCCACACCTGCACTCTCGCTGTAGAGCACTCTCAACGCGGCACGATTCTTGTTAAACTGAACAAGCTGCACTTTGCGGCATCTCTCACAACGCTTCACGCACACGCATGTACTCGCTACTCTCGCGTCAGTAAAGTTAGACGCTTTTCCCTGGACCGCATACACGCGCTGTGCTAAATACAATAATCCACTCAGAATGTAACAACAGCTGGGGCTTAACTCTGTTTCTTAGCCTGAAGATTGACAATACTAACACCAAGCAGGGACTCTGCACTCCCCCCTAGCCGCCGACACATGTACACTCCTAACTAACTGACGCATCACATACGCAAGAGTCAACAATCACGTGTGGGTGTAGCAATCAATCATGTTGGGTATTTCTTTGGCCTTCTAATCCATACTCTCAACACGCTGCAGCTTATTTAAAACAAAAAGAAGGAAAATTTTTCTACTTCCTCTTCACCCAGCATTGCACATGCACACGTAGTTGGGAGATACACACTGCGACATGTCGGATCGCTCTCAACACGCTTTCTTTAGAAAGAGAAGAAAGAAACCGCAATTTATTCTCTCTTTCATTAGAAAGATGTAAATAGGATTAAACGGAAGGAGGAAATAAGCAGAGAGTGCACCCAATGTAGTTATGATCATTCAATTTCTCGTGCCAACTCTTGATTCGCCGAGAACTGCCGCTGGCTTACGTACGGCTAATAATTCAAATACAAAAAACTAACAACAAGATATTCAAGACTCAACTCACAGAGACTGAACACACTCGCACTCGTATATCACATATGAAAAACTCAATGTATAGTTTTGACTGTACCACAAATGATCTCGCACCCTCTCCACTACTTAGGCTTGGCTGTGGTTGTGCAAATAAGATTATATATTATGCCGCAGAACCGCTCGCAACACATCATTCAGTTTGGAGCTAAGTATAAACACCGCGTACAACATGCTCGCTTCGCGTCTGCTCTACCTCTCGTCGTCTCTCACCCCTCTACATGCGCACAGACTCGACTCTCGGCAATCACGCTTCATCGCGCCACACTTTGCATATCAGGCTAGTGCACCACGCCACTAAGCCCGTGTGGCTACACACGAGTGTGCATTTGTGCAGGCAACATGTGAGCCCAGAAGCATAAGTTATACCTGCACGGGCGCATGGTTGCCAAAACCTCATGCGTGAATTCTTGTTGTTATTTGACTCCTGGTCCACCCAGAGGCTCGACTGGCGGAAGCCATGCTGCAACTGTGCAGGAGGCAAAAACAGGCTATACGCGAAATCACCTAGATGAGTGCGTCCCATTTTCCAGCTGACTTCCTACTCAAACGGGACATTTTTTTTTTCAACCTCCAAAAGGCTGCAGAGTGCTATCTCCTTAAGAAGACCCCCAGGAGGGCAAACAGACCTATCAACCTAAGGCTTCCAAGGTTCATTCTCGTGGAGCATAGATCATTGAGCACTTCACTACAGTATTTCTGGATGGATCAGCTGTATTATAATACGGCATTCCAAGGACAGAGAGCTTCCTCTTCGATTCATTACATGGGTGACGGCTTGAAAAAGGCCCTAAACAAGCCCAAAATCAGCTGGGAGGCCTCGGCGCATTGTCCATAGTGCAAAGAGTTATAGATAGAAGGGGGTGTTTGCTAACTCTGCATGTGCAAGAAGGGCGCATTGCTCATTGTGGGTGGCTAGCAAAAAGCTCTTTTGGGCTACCAGAGTAACAAGATGAAAGTTTGTTGCTCAAGGGGCATTTGGATGCTTCGAAGACCAGGGCTGAAGAAAGCATCCATTAAACATCTATCATCCCTGTCTTGCATCCCACCGCTCCCAGCTGGGGAGTTGCCAGTGGTTTTCAGGAGGTTTGGCGCTGCTTTCTTCCCTTCATGTAATCTGGTGGGAACCTTGCACATCCTCGTGTCCTATCAGTTTTAGTCTTGCCTCCATTCCCAGGTTTCCATGTCCCCCATTGCTTGTTGGAGGTCCCCCACGAGCTGTTCCTGTGCGCAAAAACTGGGGTAGCGGGTGCGCAAATGAGAATTGTGGCAGGATGCAGCAAGCCTTCCACCGATGTTCTTCCATGCGTCTGGTGGGGCAATGCTGCACGGTTGGTGAAGAAATACTGGAACCTGCCTGGCCAGGATAACCAAAGGCGTTCTCCCACAACCCGTCTTGCCCCTGGACAGCCCCTACCCAGTTGAAGATCTTCTCTTCAGGGTGAAGGGCATCTGGAGTGGTAGGGCCTTTCAATGAGGTAGGTTCCCCTGAGGGAGAAGGCGTCATCCCCCACGATTGAAGTAGGGCACATCTTGGCGGTGTTTGTTGGGCCAAGGGGGTCTGGGATCTTGAGAAGCCCTTTTCATTGATGAGTTTGGCATTCCAGCCTCTTTGAGGTCAAACTGGCGGTTGTATACCTGGGCATCTGAAGCTGAGCTTGTTGCCTGAAGCATCGATGTACAGAACTTGTAGTCAGCCATCGACCATCGGCGAAGAGGATGATGCTTGAGAAGCCCTTGTTAGTTTGAAATAAGTGGACCCTGACTTGGCTGGAGCCTTTGCAGGCCACGTGCTTGCCCCATTGATGGCTCCACGGTGGTGGGGAAAAGTTACACCTTGATCACTGCTTCTGCAATTTTTTCCATCCTCTTCATGGGGTGGGGACTGCGAAGGAAGCTTCCTCCATGTATTCTTCGATGATGGCCTGCACCCTCCAGCTGTACTGCATGCTCTGTAGAAGGTCCCTGAGGCACCTGGTTGCAAAGAGGAGTGCCAACCTTGAGGCCCAGGTCCCAGGCTGGGCAGAAGTTGGTTTTTTTGCTTGGGTACAACTGGGTGTCAGTCGCTGCACAACTTCGTGAAACGGCCTGGAGAACATCCCTCATAGTTTTCGGAATCCACGAGTGTCTTAGTTCCTCAGCTCCCACCATCAGCTTGTTTTTCAGTCCGTACTCTGCTCTTCTCCTGATCCATCTTCGGACCCAGACTGCTTCTTGGGCTGCTCTTTTTTCCTTCCCGCTAGTAGAGTTCACGAGCCTGTAGATGGCTTTATCGTACTGTTGTTGCAGAAACCATGGTGGCTGAAAGGATTTTTGTTACAAAACATGAGGTGGAATGACTGGAATGCTTGGTGGAAGAGGAAAGAGTCAGATGAAGGCTGCAGAGGTCCTGCCAGAAGCTGGGCCCTGCTGGGCTGAAAAGGTGGGAATCCAGATGAGTTCCTTTCCCACCTTTTAATAGGGCAAGTTGGTTTTTTTCCACTATGTGTTCCTTTGCAATCCTCCTAGGCAATCTCAAGACATCCTTAATATCGAGATTGGGTTCCCTCTTGCCCAACGTTTTTTTTCCATTTTAATTGCTTCTTTGCCCGAGCTGCATCCGCTTTTCAATCCTTTCTCCATCCGTTCTGCGCATCCGTTCTGGCATCCGTTTTCCGCATTCCGTTTCCACTTCCTCCCCTGTGTCCGTTTACCGCTGGAGCGGATCGAGTTGCGCGGATGCGTGAGCGGATTGCTAGCGGTATAGCGGATGCATAAACGGAATGCAGAACGGATTGCCTAGCCGCGGATGCCTAGCGGATGGCCAGAAATGGACGCAAAATTGATACATTTTCACGCAAAAGTTTTAACCAGCCTCAAAACCCTCTGAAGCGGATGAAGCCGTCAATAGACAGAATGCTGGGAACGGATAGAGAGGGAAAGCAAAACAGACCGCAGTTGAGTACAGAACGGCATGCAATCGCGTTAAACCAATGGATTTGGTAAGTGTTTTTTTCTCCATTTTACTTTCCTCTTTTCCATTCATTGGTTATGGGTTTGACAAGGGGCTTAAAGGAGCTTTGTTTATTTTGAAATGTGTTGATCAATGAAATAAAATTGGTTAGTTTGATACCATGAAGGGCCATATGTGTAGAGCTGGGAAGGTGGACCATACAGTCACTATGCCTTGCACTGGGGTTATCATGCCACAGCTATGTTACCCATCCACCAACTATCCTTACCTCATTCCCACAACTATCCTATCTATCCCACACTACTCCTTATTCCATCCCACAACTTTATCCTTTACCCATCAACAGTTTATCCTTACCCATCACCACAACTATCCTTACCAATCCACAGCAGCAGGCTTAAACCCTACTTTTTCAGTTTTCACCAACAGTTTATTAGTAAATAAACTGAAACCAAGTGGTGTGAAGCAAAAGTAACCTTTTTTAAACAACTTGTCATTTAATAAAACTGTATGATTTTTTTAAAAAAGCAAATGACCAATAAAAGTGGTCTTTAAGAAAGAATAAAGCTTGAACTATGGTAAACAGCTCCAGTCTCTGGCACTATTTCTCACGTCCAACTCGAGGCCATGTCCCATGGTCCCTTAGCTGCTTGAGTGGCCAGGACCTGTGGGGGTTGGGCCTGTGGCTGGAGGTGGCTTGGTCCTGAAGGCACCAATTGGGGGTGCCCGGCCCCCGAGAGTAGAACAGGGATGGTGTGTGCCAGGGAGTCTCAGAGAGGGCTTGACTCCCAGTCCCCCTGTGAGGTTGAGAGGCCCTTCCCTCAGGACCCCATGCCAGAGATGTCAGGCACAGGACTGAATGAACAGATTTTCTCTGTTGAGGGGCTTGGCTGTGGGGTGGGAGGGGAGGAGGTGTAGTGGGGCTTGTCTGGTTCCTGCAGCTGGGTCAGTGTGAGGCCCATCTGTTGGCGTGCGATGTACTGGGGCCCTGGACTGGGGAAGAATCGTTTTGGTACTTGGAAGTCCCTGGTAGTCCGTAGCCTTGGTAAGACTGAGAGGGGTGTTGAAAAGCCGTGGAAAGGAGCTGTGACAATCGGGCCTGGGGTGGAAGAGCAGTCTGGACTGGGGTCCAGAGCAGGTTCAAGCTGGGCTTGGAGGCGTGGTGCAGGTGCCTGTGATCTTCTCCTTCCATCCTTGGGGTACTGGGCCTCACGCATTGTGATTGAGGGCCTTTTGCCGGTTCGAGGATGGTATTAATGCTGTGGACCCGCAGCTTGAAGAGAGGAAGATCTTTCGTGGCTGGTCTTGATCGTGTCCCCGCCTGATCGCCAGCAAGACCAGTGGTGGGCTTATGGCCCTCCTGTCCTGCTCTCTGCCTGTTTTCTGTGGAGGTGGAGGCTCGGGTGTGGGTGTGGGTTTGGGTCTCTGGGCCGGCTTGCCTTCTTCTTGCTCCATTTGATGACAGGGGATCCTTCCACGTTCCCTCCTGGCATGGTGAAGTGCAGCCTGCGGGGAGTTTCATCTGGTTGGTGGGGCCCTCCAAAGACACCTGTGAACACGGTAGCTGTCTCCCTGGCTGGAAGAGGAGTTGATTGTCTGTGGCGCTGTCTGAGGGAGGAGGGTTGACAGAGGGGCCTTGCTTGCTCGGTGTGGACCTCACCCTCCCAGGAAGCTGTACTGGCCATGACGTACATCTCTCCAGTCAGCTGACTTGACAGGGCTGGCCGGATTTCCTTCAATGTGTGCTTGCCATACCAGGTTGGTGCATGTGCTCCACCATCCCAGGAGTACATCGGAAGTGTAGCCAGGCTTCTCTGCCTTGTCCTCTCCAACGCTGCCCTGCTTCCTCTTTGATGTCACGAATTGAGCCCCCTGTGGCTCTTTGTTCACAGGTACTATGTTCCTTCTCAGCCATTCCAGTACCTCCTCTCATGGTTCCCTTGGGAATATGGAGTACTGTTTTTCTCTTTCCTTCTCCTGCCTTGCTCTTTCCTCCCTCTGGCAGGGGCTTTCAGGGCCCTTCAGCAGTAAGGGCTTTTGAGAGCCTTGGGGCTGGTTCCCACACAGCAGCAGCAGCAGCACAACCACCACAGCAGCAGAAGACCACAGCAGCAGAGCACCAGCGCTTCAGAGTCCAGTTGCCAGGGTGGGATTGTTGGTTCTGTCTTCTTGCCAGGCTGGCCAGGAAATAGGCACAGGCTTCCTCTTCTTCCCCTGACTGACGAACCATGGTGTTTCTTTCAAAGATAGTCTCTGGCAAGCAAGGTCTTTCCTCTGAATGGTGACTGCTTGCGGAGCTGCATCCTTTTTAGATATCCGTGGAGCTGGATGCAATTCCATACTCCCGCATGCCAGTGACCCCGTTCGCATCGGCTAGTAGCGCATCTGCTTACGCATGTACTATGCATCCTATAGGCGGTCCGTGAAATGCATCCCCGGGTCATCCGGCTTAAGCATCCGCTGTCTTTCCGCTATGCCGTCCCACTTCGCTATTCTCACCCCCGGAAAGCCCTGCGATTGATTCCATCCGCCTTCCCATCATTTCCGCTCCATCCGCTAAGGCTTACTAGAACATCCCGCTTACCATTCCCTCATACAATACTACCCACATCCGTTCCTTTCCGTTGTTTTCCGTTCTGTTTATGCAAATTTGGGACACTTTTGAGAGCGGATAACAACAAATGCAGCCACCCCCGAAATTTTGCTCGTCCGCTGTGTCCTTTTTGCATACGTTTTGCATCTGTCAGCCAGTGGGACCTAGCCTTTAGTCTAGTTGGGTCTCAAATCATTTCTTCATTTTTATTTTTAATAATATTCTTGCTGATAAAAAGTACCCTTCTTAATCTTTCTCACACATTTCTAAAACAATCTTTTACTAGTATCATTTTGCATATATTCTGTTTTGATCTCACCCATTTCTTGTTCTTTGACTATTTTCTTTATACTCCTTTCATTGTTCAATCAGCTTCCACACCTCTTTTTTTTTCTAATTCATTCTGTTTGGTTATTAATCTTTCTTCTAATATTTTCCACTTAGAACAAGGATTTCCATTTTTTATAATCATCTCAGTGTCATCCTAGTTTTTCTTTACTTATTTAATTTTTCCTGAGATCAACTTTGATTCTAGAAAAAAGAAATGTCCCATATTCAAAATCCTTGGTTTCCTTTTCATTTGAGTGGGTTTCAGAGGTGTGGTTCTTTCATCATTGACTTCTCATGACTGCCAGAACTATCCCTAGATTTATATTGACAAGGCTTTGGAAGTAGTTTATATTCTAGAGCTAAGTAAAGTAAGAGGTACAAAGGCAAAGTCATCCAAATGGCTTTGTGAATCAGGCAGGATTGAATTTATTGTTTCCTACTTCTTAGCCAAGTGCCTTAACAACTAAACATAACTGGCTCTTGTCTCACCGAGTTATCCTTCACTATTTTTTTTTCAGAATTTCATCATAAACAATCAGTTCATGGTATGATCAAGAGATAGATAATTTTGCCTTTTGGATATATATGCATTTCTATTTAAAAGAAACATTTCTCTCATCAGACAGTGACTGTTTCATTCATTTTGGATCTCTAATAACTTATTTCTCACTCATCCATCCATTCATACCAAGTTAAGAAATTACTTTTCACTGTAATGTAACACCTGACTATCTCCAGCCTATACAATCCTACTTTCATAAGTTCATACAAGAATTTAGATAACCTCATCTTATACTTTCTGCCCTACATTTGCCTTTTTTCACAAGTAAACTTATATATTCATTCTGTACATGTTTAAGCTCCACCAAATCATACACTTTCATTCAGATTTATTACATATTCCTCCTTTCTTAGATTCACACGATTAAAATTATTGAGGAAAACCTGAAGGTGCTTGATTTTTCTTAAAGTTTTATGAGATGCTTGCTTCTGAATTTTAAATGGTTGATCTTTAAAACAAGAAACATACAAGCAAAATCTTTGAGATAACTTTTGTTCCTTTTTACATATTCATTACATAAACTGAAATGACAAAAATGTGTTTCTTTAGTTCTTCTAACATGCTCCCATTTCCTTGATTTTACATTCTATATTAATTTATTCTGGTTTCTTTTCTGTGCTGTGATCTATCCAATTAAGTCTATGAATCTTATTTGAAACCTCACAGATTCACCCAGTCTTTACTTTAGAAAGCATTCTTAACTTTGGGTGCTATTTTCAGAAGTGCTTCTATAAACATTTACTGGAACTTCATGATAGCACTTGATTTATTTAAGATAATAGGCTACAATAGTCCTTTAAGACACAATATAATTTTGCTTAATCTTTGTTAGAATTTATAATTTACAATTTGATACTTCATTACAAGAGGTTCTTTAAGATGATAAAAAATAAACTGCATGACAATGTTGCTGAGCTCAGAGGGAAGGAAAAATAGAAATCTCATTCATAAATTAATATGGAACTGGATTTGTTCTGCAGCTTTTTGATCTAATCTACAAATGATAGTAGATTAATCTACTCAGAAAAATAGAGTAATTGGACAGCTATAGAAACCCTAGCATCAAGGAGGGGAAAAACACATGAAACATTGGATAACAGGCAATCAGAGTTGGAATGGACCTTGTAGGTCATCTAGTCCAAAAACCCGTCCAAGCAGCAGACCCTACACCATTTCTGACAAATGGCATTCCAATCTCTTCTTGAAAGTCTCAAGTGATGATGGTCCCACAACTTCCGAGGGCAAGCTGTTCCACTGATTGATTGTTCTCACTGTCAGAAAGTTTCTCCTTATTTCCAGGT
>BHFT01005415.1:0-30999 GCA_004320025.1 Laticauda laticaudata
ACCACCCTCAAACCAATGGGGCCTGTGAGAGGACTAACGCAGTGTTAGAACAGTATCTTAGATGTTATATAAATTATTAATATAAATTTAAAGAGTCTAAGTATTTCTTTCCTGGATTTTGAATGGAGCTCTGCCTGACATTGAGCCTCAGTGGCACAGTGGTTAGAGTGAAGTACTATAAGCTACTTCTGCTTCAGCCAGCTGCCTGCAATTTGGCAGATTGAGTCTCATCAGGCTCAAGATTGACTCAGCCTTCCATCCTTTCAACATGGGTAAAATGAGGATCCAAATTGTTGGGGGGCAATAGTCTGTAAACTGCTTAGAGAGGGCTGTACTGTGAAGTGGTATATAAATCTAAGTGCTATTTTAGGCAAACTCTACTCATAGCCAGGAGTTCGATTCTCAGTAGCTCAAGATTGACTCAGCCTTCCATCCTTCCAAGGTCAGTAAAATGAGGGTCCAGATTTTTTTGGGGAAATAGGCTGACTCTGTAAACTACTTAGAGAGGGCTGCAAAGCACTGTGAAGTGATATATAAGTCTAAATGCTTTTGCTATTTTCCACACTTAGAACCATTGCAGCATCCCCATGGTTGTGCAATCAAAATTCAGACAGTTTGGCAACTGATTTGAAATTATGAAAGTTGCAGTATCCTGCAGGGTCATAGGATATGACCTTCTGACAAGCAAAGCCAACGGGGAACCTAGATTCACTTCACAAACATGTTACTAACTTAACAACCACAGCGATTCTCTTAAGACAGGGGTGTTAAATTCGATTTCTTTGAGAGCCATATCAGGATTGTGTTTAAGCTCTGGGGAGTGGCGTGGCTGAGATGGGCATGGCTGGGGTAGGCTTGTCCAGGGGGCATGGCCAGCTCAACATCACTCACTGGGGCTCTGTTTTCTGCTGCAACAGCCTCCTGCAGCCCCCTGCCAGTGAAAATAGAGCTCAAGGAGGCCGCATGTGGTTTCCTGGGCTCTGTTTTGGCTTCAGTGGCCTCACTGGACTCTGGTTTTGCTGGCAGAGGGCTGCAGGTGGCTGTTGTGGCCAAAAACAGAGCCCTAGTGGGCCGTGTGTGGCCTCCCCAAACTCCATTTTCACTGGCAGAAGGCTGCAGTTGGCCATCATGGCCAAAAACAGAGCCTGGGAGGGCTGCACGTGGCCCTCCCAAGTTAGGTTTTTGCTGGCAGAGGCACTGCAGGCCAGTCCTTTACTGCTTCCAGGATGGCCCCATGGGCCAGATGTAAGCACCTTGTGGGTTGGATCTGGCCCACAGGTCTAGATTTTGACACCCCTGACTTAAGAACTATGGCAAGAACAGTCGCAAGATGGGCAATACTCACTGAACAATTGTCTCACTTAGCAACAGAACTTTTGGGTTCAATTGGGGTCCTAAGTCAAGAGCTACTTGTATTTCATTTTAATACCGGTTTTTCTCCCTTCAAAGCCTGGAGAAATATCTACAAAATACCCTGTTTCCCCAAAAATACAAGCTGTCCTGAAAGTAAATCCTAGCTTACAGATTTACAGATAATCAGAGTTGGAAGGGACCTTGTAGGTCATGTAGTCTAACCTCCCCACCCAAGCGGGAAACCCTACACCATTTCTGACAAATGGCAGTCCAATCTCTTCTTGAAAGTCTCAAGTGGTGGTGCTCCCACAACTTCCAAGGGCAACTTCTGTTCCATTGGGTTGATTGTTCTCACTCTGTTCTCAGAAAGTTTCTCCTTATTTCCAGGTTGAATCTCTCCTTGTTTGGTTTCCATCCATTATTCCTTGTCTGGCCTACAGGAGTTTTAGAAAACAGCTTGACCCCCTCCTCCCTGTGGCATCCCCTCAAATGTTGGAAGACTGCTATCATGTCTCCCCTGGTCCTTCTCTTCACAAGACTAGTCAAGCCCAGTTCCTGCAACCGTTCATTGTATATTTTAGTCTCCAGTCCCCTAATCCTCCTGGTTGCTCTTCTCTGTACTATTTCTAGAGTCTCAACATCTTTTTTATAATGTGGTGACGAAAACTGGATGCAGTACAGCTTGATTTTTACATGTGCACTCAATATAAGCCTTATCCCCAAAATAAGCCCTAATTAAGATCCCACCCACTCCAGAGCAGACAGGTAAAAATTAAGCTTGGGTGGCGATGGGGTGGGGGTGGAGCTGCCCTACTACTTATCTTTGGACAGTTGCAGCTAGGCCTTGCACACCCTGACACCTGCCTTGCTGGCCCTTTTCTTCTGCAACCAGAAAGGCTGGCAAGGCTGAAGGCCTCTGTAGTTGATAAGAGAGCTCCAGATTGATCTCATCATTCCAGAGGCCTTGAGGAAAGTCTTGCTGGCCACAGAAGAAGTTCTTGAAGGATTCTGACAGGAAAAAGGAGGCCGGGCTGACTGCACAATTGAGGTTAGTCAGTGGATGACATCCCCTGAAAATAAGAACCTGGTGCCTTTTTTGGTTTTATATATATATAAAATAAAGACAGGGTCTTTTATTAATGAAACATGGTATCATTTTTTCAGATGTTTCATAAAATAATAAAATTTCCAGAAGAATGTTGATTATCACTGAATTCATTTGAACAGCAGACTCATCCTGCAGCATTTCCTAGGCTGCAGATGTTTGAGTGAACAAGGATTTCTGGAGTTATCAATGAAAATGAGACTGTTTAGAGGTCAGCTGTTTTTTACCTGCAGAGCACCATCATAGCATGAAATAACACTTTTCAAAGAAATTGCAGCCTGAGAGAGATAACTGCAAAGTGTCCATTATAAAGGCAGCTCTGCCTTGCTCCACTGTGGAAAAGACAAACAGGAGCAACACAACAATTTAACCAACATTTTTTGTAATTTTGAAATCAGCAAAATTGCAGATTTCACTATAGCTGCCATTGCAAAATACCGGAGTAAAGAGTTAAGCATTAAGTTAAAACATTGGTGATGTTCACAAAACACATCCAAAGAGGTATAGGAGCTAAAAATGCCTATACCAATGGCCAAGCTGAGCTAATATTGGGTCTCTTTGTGTGTGTGTGTGTGCGTGTGTAAATTAGCATATTGTATTAATCCTCATCTTTGATCATTTCATTCTTCAGTGTATGTTGCAGAATACCTTATGCCACCAGACTCGAAATTCTTTGACCTCGAAAATCTAAAACTATGCTGCCTTCGTTCTGATCTAAGTATAGTATATAAAATCGTACATTGCAATGTCCTACCTATCAATGAATACTTCAGCTTCAACCATAACAAAACAAGAGCACACAATAGATACAAACTCAAGGTTAATCGCACCAAATTTGATTGTAGGAAATACGACTTCAGCAACAGAGTGTTCAATGTCTGGAATACTCTACCTGACTGTGATTTTTTTCCCAAAACCCCAAAAACTTTAACCTTAGACTGTCTACTATTGACCTCACCTCTTTCCTAAGAGGTCTGTAGGGGGTGTGCATAAGTGCACCAATGTGCTTACCGACCCTGTCCTTTTATTTATTATCCTGTTTCTTTTATTTTTCTTTTATTTTTCTTATATGTATCCATGTGTTCATAACTATGCTTTTACTTATACCTATTATCTTGTAAACAATTGACAAATATAAATAAATAAATAAATAAATAAATAAATGTATGACCTCAGAAAATGCCTTAAGTCAACCAGGTTCCCTATTTTTTTCACTATTTTTAAAAAGCTTTATTCACAACATTGCAAACTCAGAAAGGAAGGAAAGAAGGAAGGAAGGAAGGAAGGAAGGAAGGAAGGAAGGAAGGAAGGAAGGAAGGAAGAAATGATACAAAGACAAAGACAAAATGAAAACAAGAAAACAAGACAAAAAGAAAGAAAAAAGAGAAAGAGACAAAAAGAAAGAAAAAGACAGAAAGAAAGAAAGAAAGAAAGAGTAGAGAAAGAGACAAAAAGAAAAAAACAGACAGAAAGAAAAAGAAAGACAGACAGACTGACAGAAAGACAGACAGACAGACAGAAAGAAAGAAAGAAAGAAAGAAAGAAAGAAACAAAGAAAGAAACAAAGAAAAAAACAAAGAAAGAAATAAAGAGAAAGGAGAAAAAGACAGACAAAAAGAAAGAAAAAGACAGACAGACATTAAGAAAGAAATTTAAGAATAAAGCAAAACTAAAGAAAACATTAAGAAAAAAAATGTGCGCAGAAAAATAACACAGCTAGCCCTCCACTCATTACCACAATGGAGACCAAAATTTATGTTGCTAAGTGAGACATTTTTTAAATGAGTTTTCTCCCATTTTACAACCATGCTTGCCCTGGTTCTCAAGTGAATTGTTGCAGTTGTTAGGTTAATAACCTAGCTGGTAAGTGAATCCAGCTTCCCCATTGACTTTGCTTCTCAGAATATTGCAAAAGTTAGATCACATGACCCCTGGATACAAGAATTGATATAAATACAAGTTGGTTGCCAAGTCTCTGAATTTTGATCATGTGACCGTCAACAGACACATAAAAATTACATACCATTCAAATGAGACACTAACAAAAGCTAAGGAGGAAACAAAGAGGCCGGATCACATCCTTTCCAGAAGCCAGCTAATCCCAGATAAGCAGGGATTAACACCATGTAAACAAACAGTTGGAAAACAATACTCTATCAAGGAGAAAAAACACACTGCAACCAACACTGACAAGTTAAGTTACTGCATATAAAACACCACTCCCTTCTAGAAATGATGATGATGATAGAGTCGAGTAATACATTATGATGGTGATTATGATGATCATCTAACCAAGTAATAAAATATCTGCAATCAAACAACCAAGCTCAGAGACCACCAAGAACTCCAGTCTTTATTCTTTTCTTTTTTTAAAAAAAATGTTTGTTATCAGATTCTAGGAGCAGTTTGGGAGGTAAAGATTATACTGAGCCTTGTTCTGCTTTGCAGTTTGCAAGCTCATTACAATTTTAATTAAGGCTAATCAAACATGTTTTGATTTTACTTATTTAATTCAAACAGCATCCCATTTGTGGAAAAGCAAATCAAACCAAGCCCTTTTTTTTGTTTTTTGGAATAACACTTTTTTAAAAAATAAGAATTTTTTATTGGTCAAGTGTGGATGGACACACAAGGAACTTGTCTTGGTGCAAATGCTCTCAGTGTACACAAAAGAAAAGATACATTCGTCAAGAATCATCAGGTACAACATTTAATGATAGTCATAGGGTACAAATAAGCAATCAAATCATACTAAGAAACAGTCAATATAAATCATAAGGATACAAGTGATATACAGTCACAAATGGGAGTGGATAGGTGATAAGGAGTGATGAGAAGTTTAATAGTAATAGTAATGCAGACTTTGTAATAGTTGGACAGTGTTGAGGGAATTATTTGTTTAGCAGAGTGATGGCGTTTGAGGAAAAACTGTCCTTGTGTCTAGTTGTTCTGGTGTGCAGGGCTCTATAGCATCGTTTTGAGGGAAGGAGTTGAAACAGTTTATGTCCAGGATGTGAGAGGTCTGTAATCTATATTAATTCCTTTTAGAGATCCTCTCTTAAAATTATTTGGAATACTGTAACTGCTAAACATTATTTCTTAGCTAGAATTTGCTTTTCCATGCTCAGAAGTGTTCTCTTCTTTTTGATTAATTCTGCACCTCTCTCTTTCAATATTGCTCTACAGTCTTTTTTCAGAGGATTAGGAAGGCGTGACAGTCACTAATTTTCCATAGCAAAGGTAAGCGCTGCATCGTAAACCATCTGTATAATAAAAAACAACTTGTAGATGGATTTAAAGGATGTGTTGGCTGATAATGGGATCCATTAAGTTGCCATTGAAATACGATTCATCAGCAAGCGGTTATGGAAGCTTTAAAAAAAAAGATACTCATAATTTGGAACTTCTAACTACCCAGCTAAGTAAGATAGGAAATAGGAATAGAAACAGTATGAATGATACAATTCTAGAAGAGATTCTACTCCTGTTCAGTGCAGGAATCCAAATTAAGAATCCCAGAAAGTGGTGAATTCTGCTTATTGGGTGTTGATTACTGGCAAGGAGGCAGCTTCCTTTTAGACTGATGGTGGTACTAGTTGGGTAATAAGATGGACAAGGCAAGCCACTAGTATATAAAAAGAGAGCCAGCTCCACTCCCTCCTAGTACTGATGAGATTAATCTAGTTTGGTAATGAAATGTCTGCAAGAAAACAACCAACCTCCTCCTCCTCCTCCTTCTCCTCCTCCTCTCCACAAAACCCACTCCCTTCTAGCACTGACATTACCTACTTGGCTCATGAAACATTTGCAAGAAAACGACCCAGATCAGAGAGCTCCAAGGACCCCACAATTCCACCCTGAGCTACAAATAATCTCTTCTATAGGTTCTAGATTGGCAGAACCCTCTGGTTCATCTCCAACAGCCCATGATCAGCAGGATCTTCAGTTTAAGGACCAAGGGTTCAAGACCTCTCTGAAGTTTGATACTTGTGGTGGGACAAACACATCCTACCCAATCTTCCTTTTTGAAACATCAAAGGATGTTTACAGATGCAACCCCTGCAGTTGGTCTTCTAATGTCTGTCAATCAAATATATAATGTGGTGATGGCGAACCTTTTCGGCACTGAATGCCCAAAGCATACATGCACCCATGCATCCCCCAAAATGCAATATGCATGTGTCCCCTGTGCATGCGCCCCACCCCTGTGCATGCACATGTACCCCACACACATGTGTATATGTCTTCAAGCAAGTGTGCACATTTCCCATGCATGTGCCATGCAGTAGTGGGATTCAAATAATTTAACAACCAGTTCTCTGCTGTAATGATGTCTTCCAACAACCTGTTCACCAAACTGCTCAGAAAGTTAACAACTGGTTCTCCTGAACTGGTGGGAACTGGCAGAATCCCACTACTGGTGACCCATCCCCCATATGTGCCATGCCCCTGTGCATGCCAGCAGAGACCCAAAGACCAGCTGGCTGGTGGGAGGCATGCACATGCATGCATGGCAGAGCTGAACTGAGGCGGTGCCTCGCATGCCCACAGCAAGGGCTCTGTGCGCCACTTCTGGCACACATGCCATAGGTTCACCATCATGGATCTTGTGATGACCTGGGCCATAGCACAAAGCCAACACAGTCAGATAATCAGTAGGAGTGCATTTATTAGCTCCAACTTTGTCCCCAATGTCCTGGTGACCTTCTGGGCTGGAGAAAAACTCTCCCAGGAACAACCTTTGGCTGCAGAGAATCAAGTCCAAAACATGGTCAAGAATAACTGTAACTATAAGTCCAATCAAGGCAAGATGAGGTAATTAGTGCAGCAGGGCAGGAGAAGGAATTCCAGGTATGAAGGAATGGTAGTAATTCAACCTGTTTGGGAGGATGCCAGAACGCAGATAACCAAAGTCAACACAAGATAAACTTACACTGTTTGTTCCCAGCAGCTGCCACACTCAACATGCATCTCTTTTAAACTCTCTTCCCATGTGTGGCTAATGAAGGGAAGCAGGGCCCTTTCCTCTCCCATAAACCACACAACCCACATTGCTCTCTTCTCCGTTCCTCCCTGCATGCCCTAGTATGAAGAGGGGGTGGGCCTGGGTCTTCCTCTGAACTCCTTCTCCTTTGTTCTATCTCTTCTCTGCTCTGCCCAGCTGGACTTTGCCCATCCCCAGCTTCCTCCACAGCCAATGGAGCCACACTCCCACTCCCTGTCAGCTATTCGCCTTCTTCCTCGGGTTCAGACTCCAACAGGGGGATGACAGATCTAATGACTCCAAATATAGAAGGCAAAAGGGGAAATCTCTCCACAACCATCAGCATAACAAAAGATTACGGATGTTTGCATCTGCCCTCGAAGGGTCTTCGGGAAATGCTTCTCTCGAAATGAAATTGGCCTCTTGGGTGACATCGCAGAATTCCTGTCCTTATCGTGCGTCACCTTTAGGCCTTGCTTAGCCAAGCTTTTTGTATTCTTCTTTGCAATATGTTTGTGGCGGCTCCATTTTTGGGGAAGTGGCCACTGGAATGTGGAACCATTCGATCCCATTAGTCTCTGGCTTCGGTCCTTCAAGCCCATTTGTCTGTAGATTTTATCTGATATAAAACACCCACTGACATTCCAATCTCCATTTTATATCCTTAGGAACAGCAGAAGTTATGGCTTGACATGTTTATCATTGGGAGGATGAGCCAATTATCTATCTGCTGGGCTTGCTATTACAGATGTACCATGATAATTAGGGTCACAGATGGAGCCCAGAAATTGCTGCCGTGTTCAGAAAGGGCGCCATTTGCAAAGTTTGGAAATGACTAGGAAAGTAGACTTAGATCCCACTTCTTTTTTTCCTTCCTTCTTTCCTTCCTTCCTTCCTTCCTTCCTTCCTTCCTTCCTTCCTTCCTTCCTTCCTCTCTCTCTCTCTCCTCTTTCTTTCTTTCTTGCTTGCTTGCTTGCTTGCTTGCTTGCTTTCTAGCTTTCTCTCTTCCTTCCCTTCCTTCCTCTGTTCCTCCTCCTTTCTTTGCTTCTTCTCTTCTTCCTTCTGCCTCTCTTTCCTTCCTTCCTTCCCTTCCTCCCTCCCTTTCTTCCTTCCTTTCTCTCTCTCTCTCTCTCTTCCTTTCTTTCTAGGTTTGCTTTCTCTCTCTTTTCTTCCTTCTTCCCTCCCTTTTTCTTTCTTTCTTTCTTTCTTTCTTGCTTGCTTGCTTGCTTGCTTGCTTTCTAGCTTTCTAGCTTTCTCTCTTCCTTCCCTTCCTTCCTCTTTTCCTCCTCCTTTCTTTGCTTCTTCTCTTCTTCCTTCTGCCTCTCTTTCCTTCCTTCCTTCCCTTCCTCCCTCCCTTTCTTCCTTCCTTTCTCTCTCTCTCTCTCTCTTCCTTTCTTTCTAGGTTTGCTTTCTCTCTCTTTTCTTCCTTCTTCCCTCCCTTTTTCTTTCTTTCTTTCTTTCTTTCTTTCCTTCTTTCTTTCCTTCCTTCTTTCTTTTTCTCTCTCTCTCTCCTTCCTTCCTTGCACATGATCATTAGAGCATCCTCATGGTCATGTGATCAACATTCAGATGATTGGCAATTAGCATGAATTGATGATGGTTGCAGATCATGTGATCACATTTTCTGACAAGCAAAGTCAACAAGAAAGCCAGATTCACTTAACAACTATGTTACTCACTTAACAATTGTAGTGATTCACTTAACTGTTGTGGCAAGAAAGGTTGTAAATGAGGCAAAACTCACTTAACAACCATCTTGCTTAGCAACAGAAAATTCTGGGCTCAGTTGTGGATCATACATCGAGAACTAACTGTACATGAATTCAACTCTGTATTTTTTTGGTCAGTAAAGAAGAAAAAGTTGCCTGTCTAGAACTCTTTTTTTAACCTTCCATTTCAAGCTATTCTCCAAGGACTACCAAATGGTCCATGGCTGATCTTCTTTAGCATTTTTATGACCTACAAGAGTTGGTTAGATGCTTCCCCTTAGCTAAACATGGAGATATCCTTGAGTTAAACAAGTCATTTCATGGATTTCTTGCAGGCCTTTTGTTGCTCAACGTTACAGAAATGTGGCCTTCGCTTCTCCTGAGATATTTTTCTGAGAAAAGGGGAAGAAACGTAGAGATGATGGATGGAGTCAACAAACAGGATTGACCCATCCCTGCTTCAGGGTTGGTCAGTGGAGGATTTTCTGCCAGATGGTAAGGTGAAGGAGGACAACAAAACCAGAAGAACCAACTACCTCTTTTCCTACAGGGTTTGCATATGGAAAAGTAGGACAAAAATGTTGTGCATAATCAATGGAAATGCACTTTAGGTGTTAGCAATGGAGGAAGTTAATTGTATAGTTTTCTCCCAACTCAAAGATAGATAGATAACTCTTTAAGTTAGCAAGTGTTGTGGTTCGCCTGAAGCCTGTGCAGACAGAAGCGGAAGCGGACAGTGGGGAAGAATGGGGACCAGTCAGGGAGTCTGGAGAGGACTTGGATGAGGGTCCTGCATCAGATGCAGAGATGGGGCCAGGACCATCTGGGGATGGGGTGCTGACTCTGGAGCCTCTGGAGTCTGGCAGCAGTGAGGCAGAGGAACAAGGGGAGCCTGTTCCCAGTGCACATGTGCACAGAGCTGGTAGAAGGCGAGAGTAGCTGAAACAAAAAGGGTGACTCAGGAGTAAGGCTGGGAGGTGATTGCCCCTCCCA
The DNA here is from genome assembly GCA_004320025.1 of Laticauda laticaudata. Lineage (NCBI taxonomy): Eukaryota > Metazoa > Chordata > Lepidosauria > Squamata > Elapidae > Laticauda > Laticauda laticaudata. Next base: position 10,145 of record BHFT01005415.1, read on the forward strand.
TAAAGTATAAAGGACAGGCAAAGTGACGAATCCTTTGCAGGAAGCAAAGACATTTGTTTGCTTCAGATTCGTTCTTGAAGCTCTTTATATTTGGTTGGGTTTTTTTTTTTTCTAGTTCATTTGATACATCTGTTATTGGCAGCACTTCCCAAAAAAGAAAGGTGGGTGCTTATCTTGAGGAATTGTTTGAGCTTAATTCCAGCTGGGAATGAAAACAATCCCCAGTGCTGCATTACAATAAGACTTGTTTTTAAAATAAGCATGTGCGTAATTACAGTCTAGAAAACCTTGGTCAGAACAGCAATGGGGTAAGGACCAAAAGCTGCAATTAACTTCTATTTTAAGGTATAAAATGTAGGAGAAGGTTTGGCAGAGCAAGAGGGGTGAAAAGAGAGATCAGTCTAGAATCACTATATAGCCACAATAATCTAAGTCCAAGTGCTGTTGACCCTTATCTAACTCTAGCCAGGCACTGACAATTAGTTGAAAAGATTCCTATGCATAGGCTTTTAGTAATAAATCATTTAAATGGAACCTTCACATTCTGACCTGGTCTTTGAAACTGATATAAAATCATACAATGGTGAAATTGGAAAGGATCAAAAGGATCAGATCCTCTAATCCATTGCAATTAAGCCATCCTCAGCTTCTTAAAGCATCCAGATACTACAACCTCCATGTTTAAACAGTTCCACTTTTATACTGCTGTGCAGAGGTCTTCAAACTTGACAGCTTTAAGACTTGTGGACTTCCAACTTCCAGAATTCCTCCTCCAGTCATGTTAGCTCAGGAATTCTGGGAGTTGAAGTCCACAAGTCTTAAACTTGCCAAGTTTGAAGACCCTTGCTGTTGTGTAACAGGCAGCAGGAATATCACTGAGGAGAGGAAGAAGAGTTCTTATCAAGGCAACAACCAGATAAATGAAGTATGAGTACAAGGCAGAAGTGTAATTTGGGTAAGTGCTTCAGAAAGGACCTGCCCTAGTTCTTATGAAGATAAAGAGCCAGTTTGGTCTAGTGATTAAGGTGAGAAAGCCAGGAGATAGTGAATTCTGGTCCTACTTTAAGGCATGAAAGTTGTTTGGGTGATTTGGTCCAAGCACCAGGAGAATGTGAATTCTAGTTCTGCCTTTGACATGAAAGGCAGCTGGGTGACTTTGGGCCAATCACTAGAAGACAGTAAATTCCAGTGCTATTTTAGATATAAAAGGCAGCTGGGAGACTTTAGGCCAATTACCAGGAGATGGCGAGTTCTAGTTCTACCTTAGATATGGAAGCTGGACCAATTGTTCTCTCTCAGCCCAACTCACCTCAGAGCATTGTTGCTATGGGGAAAATGGGAGGAGGAAGGTGTGTTGGATATGTTTATTGCCTTGAGTTATTTATAAAAAAATATTTATAAAAAATATAGTACAATAAAATACTATATATTACAATAGTACAATAAAAATTGTATTTAATACAATTTAATATTAAAAATATTTATAAAAAATATAGTACAATAAAAATACTGTATATTGATAAAATAAAAGGGGGAAGGAGAGGAGAGTATCCAGTTTTGCAATGTTCTGTCACTATAACCTTATAATAAAAGTGGGTCTAGCATTTATAACTCTGTCATTCTTACTTAGTCTTGAAGGGCTGGCATGAAATACTCAGTTGCTTTTTTTATATTTTTTATATTTAAACACAATCTAGGTAGCTGCAAATTATTTCCAATTGTACTTGTGTCAATGAAAAAGAAACCTTTACATACCTGATATTATCTCTACCCTCCATTTTTTCCCTATAAGTTTCTTCTGAACTTGGTCCAACTTGTCAATATCCTTCTGGACGTCTGGGTGTCCAGAACCAAAAACAATCATCCAGATGTGATCTCACAGACGCGGAGTAGAGGGAGACGGGAGTTGATGAGTCTTTGATGCAACATGTCTTCTAATGCATTAATAATCCTCACAGCTGTTATGACAGCTCCTTGGTCAGCTTGTTGTCAATATCTATGCCCAAACCCTTTTTTTGTGGAGAGCACTGTAGGCAGAAATCCACCATCTCATTTGTGTGCTCTATATTTTTCCTGCCTAAATGTAGCATCTTGCATTTCTGCCTGTTGCACAAAATCCTTCTCCTTTTGGGCCCAGTCTTGAAACAGAGATTGAAAAAGACACCCTGGGTAAGGCTTATTATTCTGTTGCATAAGCACATCAAAACCTGTATCAGAATGCTGGTTTATCTAAATCTCATCAAAATGAGAGAGCCAGCTTGGTGTAGGAGTGCTAGTCTGGAAATCAGGAGACAGGGGATTATAGTCCCATTTTAGTCATGAAAACCACCAGCATTATTCGAGCTGATGACAAGGAGACTGTGATTTCTAATCCCACTTCAGGCATGAAAGTTGGCTGGGTAACTTTGTGCCAATCACTGGGAAATTGAATTATAGTCTTGCCTTAGGCATGAAAGATGGTTGAGTGACTTTGAGCTAACGACCAGGAGACTGTGTGTTTTAGCCCCACCTTATGCATGAAAGCCAGCTAGATGACTTTAGGACAGTCACTCTCTTTCTCAGCCCAATTCACCTCACAGGTTACTGTTGTGGAGGAAATAGGAAGAGGAAGTATTGTTCATGCTCACCAGCTTGATTTATTGATAAAAATAATCAAGGCAACAAATAAAAAATAAAATAAAAGATAAAATAGAATAGAATAATAAAACAAGATAATAAAGTAAACTAAAATAATAAAGTAAAACAAAATAGTAAAATGAAAAGGAATGGAATTAAATGAAATAGTAATAATATAATAAAATAACAAAACAAAATAATAAAATGGAATGGAATGGAATGAAATAAAAATGAAATAAAAAAATAATCAAGTAAAACAAAACAAAACAAATAAAATAAAATAATAAAATAGGTGTAATATCTGTCTCTTGGCCCTTGAGAGGATTCCTTTGAGTTGGTTAAGGACTGATAATGAAGCTTTGTTGTAATGAATATTTTGTTCCACTTTATTCTATTCTGTCATAATCATCATGAATGATATAATTATTAGGGAGCTCGGTGGCACAGTGGTATGAATGCAACACTGCAAGCTACTCCTACTGCAATTTGACAGATCGAATTCCACCAGGCTCAATGTTGACTCAGCCTTCTACCCTTCCGAGCTGAGTAAAGTGAGGACCCAGATTGTTGGGGGCAGCAGGCTGACCCTGTAAACCGCTTAAAGAAGGCTGTAAAGCACTGTGAAGGGATATATAAGTCTTAAGTGCTGTTGCTATTGCTATTATCTATGTCGCTTAATTTGATGAAGGAGCCCAAAAGGCATCTAGCTGGACTTGGCAGAAATGATGGGAGTCAACTTTATTTTTTGAAGGTGAGAATTGGGAAAGTGTGTGGCTTACCCTGGAGAAGTTGAGTGAGATGCAACAGAGATTTGAGGTTGGCATAGGAAGGTTATATCATGTTTGTTAAGTTATAAATGGATTGCTTTGCTTAAAGAAAACCATTGCATTAAATTTTCTGTGACTTGGAAGAAATTCCAAGTTCACTGTTAGATTTCTTACAAGATAAAGAAAAGAAAATCAATTTATGATTTGGGGATTTGAGGATTAGATTAGGTTTGACTAGAGAAATAGTGTAGCTTTCTAAACATAAGGTTCTTTGTATTTGCCACTTTATGATGTGTTAGATTAAAATGAAGAGAAGAATAAAATGTTTAATATTGGTTTCTTAGAATGTTCATTTTTGGTCTTTTCAATATTAAATTTAAGTTGCATTAATGTATCGGTACTGAAAAAAGTTGGAGGTCACTTTTGCTGTTTATTTGTTTGATGTATTTTTAGTCATTCTATTATTCTGTTCTCCCTTTTTTTTATGTTAATTTGTGTTTTAAAGTATGTTTTTGAAATTTAATAGATACTTGAAAACATTTGTAAAGTTACATATCTCATCCCCTCTGTTTCCTCCCTCCCTCCCTCCCTCTTTGGTCTTCCTTTCTTCCTCCTGCCCTCCTTCCCTCCACTTTCTTTTTCCTCTCTCCCTCCCTCTCTTTCTTTTTCCTTCCTTCTTTCTTTCCTTCATCCCTCCATCTGTCCCTCCCTTTTATCTTTTCCTCCCTTTCTGTCCCCCTTCCCTCCCTTTCCTTTTCCCTTCGCCCTCTTCTCTCTCTCTCTTCTCCTCTCTTCTCTCCCTGCCCCACCCCCCAAAGACATGGGCAGAGGGTGGGGCAGGCAGATAGACAGACATTTCTGGCCCAGGAAATCTGGCAGGCGGTCTTGGCTGTAACTCACCACTGAATACTTCTCCCCCCCCCCTTTTAATTGATACATATAGGTGTACAATTATGGAAGAAATATAATATTTCAGGCTGTGAATTACAGACTAAGTCAGAGTCTTGCCACCAGCTTAATTACAAATGACTATTTCATGCATAGCTCGCCCATAAATAAGAGACGGAAGGTGAAAAGCAGAGGTATTTAAATGTTGCTCTCTTCGTTGAATAACGAGCGGGGAGAAAAGGGAAGGTGACATGGAGACAAAAGGGATGAAGTGTTTGGGAAAATATACAGATGTTGATGCTATAATTATGCCAAGACTTCCTATTTTGCATATACTTTGCCTGCCCATTAGTCAAATTAATGTCAGGGGGGAACTAGAGATGAACAGTTAATGGAGCTTGTTTGGGAATCTTACTCAACAGGTTGATTCTCACAGATGTTTCTCCTCTTTTATCCGTAAAGGCAATCAGAGTTTTGAGTGAGCACACACAATGTGCTTTGATACAGCTTCTAGGCCTTTGGGAGCAGCAATCTGGATGAACACAATGGCAGGGACATGTTCCATGTTTCTGTGTTTCTGGGGTCCTTGGTGCTCTCTGAACTTGGTTGTTTTTCTTGCAGGTGTTTCATTACCCAACTAAGTAACCTCATCAATGTTAGAAGGGAGTAGGGTTTGTGGAGAGGAGGAGGAGGGGGAGGAGGGGGAGGAGAAAGAAGACTATGGTGTCCTTGGTGTTCTCATTTTGTTTTATTAGAGTAGTAAACTGGCACATCTGGGAAATCCCGATTCTGAAAGTTCTGGGTTTCCCTCCAATAAGTAAAATTTTACAAATTCATCCCTTGCACCCCTCATTCCATCACATGCCCAAATCACCGTCCATCCCAACTTGAGGTACTATACTACTATACTACTATACTACTAGGGGATAGTATATACCCTATACTATTCCTCAGCCAGCTGCAGGAGTAACATGATCTTGACTTTAAAGAAGAATGCTGTTATGTCTAACCACATAAACTCAATGTAATTCCCCCGCCCATCTTCCCATGCTCAAGAATGTGGTGGCATGGAAGCTTCTGGTGCTAATATGGCTTCCAAAGCTGACACATTTCATCACCCAACTAATTAACCTCATCAGTGTTAGAAGAGAGTGGGGTTTATGTAGAGGAGGAGGAGGAGGTGGTCCCGGGGTTGCATGATCTCATTTTGTGACCTTCTGTCAAGCAGGTCAATGGGGCTGTTTTTGTTGTGACAATACTATCTTAACAATGATTAGTTTATGCTGTGAACAATTGTGGCAAGGAAGGTCATGAAATGGGGTAAAATTCACTTAATAACTGTTCTGCTTAGGAACAGGAATGTTGGGCTCAATTGTGGTTGTAACTTGAAGACTACCTATACTTGGAGTTTAGTCCATACCAAAGAGAAGTGACTAGGGAATACCAGACTAGACTACATTACACTAGAATGCAGAATGGAAAGTTATGGAGTGGAGTGGAGCAGAGTAGAGCAGAGCAGAACAGAACAGAACAGAACAGAACAGAACAGAAAACATGGAATGGAATAGGAATAGGATAGGATAGATTAAAGAATGTAGTGGAGTGGAATGGAATGGAATGGAATGGAAAACTTTATTGTCACATTAAATGTACACTAATCAGCCTACATTAAAATTAAATTTAATTGCATTCAGGTCTCAAAAGTTAAGCATTATGCATATAACACACACACACACACACACGACACAGAGAAACATCACAGCCCAGTTCAGATGTATACATATACATGGTGAGAAAAAAGAATCCTGCAAGTTTACCAGATGGAGGGCATAAGAAACAAAGTTGTTATAGAATCTGGTAGTCTTGCTACAGATGCTTCAAAATCTCATCCCAGAGGGGAACAACAGAAACAGACCATAAAGTGGGTGTGTAGGATCTCTAACAATGCTTTGTGCTCTAGCACATAGTGCTTATAAGCAATATCCTGAATAATGGGAAGTGAGTTTCCTATAATCTTCTCAGTTGTCCTCACCACTCTCTGTATGAACTTTCTGTCTGAGGCACTGATGCCACCAAACCAAATAGGAATGCAGTTTATTAAAATGTACTCAGTTGTGCCTCTGTGAAAAATAGCCAAGAATGAAAGAGAAAGATGTCCTCTCCTTTTGTAGCAGCAATTAGTAGCAACAGATATAGGAGACAGTTTTCTAATTCAAAGACCTTGAACATTATTAGCCAAGGACCACAAAGACCTAACCACAGGTAGCCAATAGCCACTCATCCTTTATTCTACCTTTCCTTGGTGTTCCATATTAACATTCTTGAAATACCCTAACCTGATTGGCTAAGACGGACTGCACTGTGATTGGACAGAAGAACAACAGTGATTGGTCAGTAAAGAATCTCCCGCGATTGGCTAAGCTGATCACGTGAGATTCAGAAGGCTGTCATTGGGAGAGAGCTGCCGGCAAGCTCTTTAAGAAGAGCTGCCACAGCTCGCGAGGCCCAGCAGAGATCTATACAATTTAATAAAAGAGCTGAAGTTACTCTAGTCTCGAGTCTCTTTTTTTTCCAGTGCCTTTACACTGGTGACAAAGTTGGGATACTGAAGACAAAGAGACCAGTCGAGCCCTTGGCAACTGAGCTGAACAACATATATCGATTGAATCATAATATCGATCGATTCCTCATGTTCCTCGAGAAGCAACAACTTGAAGGATGCAAATGACCACCGAAGAGAGCTGTGTTCCTGACCCACTGCGGGCCAGTCATATTCAAGTTGGCTAAAGCGTTGGCCAAGCCAGAAGACATGAAGGAGATGGCTTGGCCAGACCTAGATTGGCTACTTCGAAACCACTATGCCTGGCGTTTCAAATCTGATCCGGAGACATGAATTCTACTGTTGGGATCAGAAGGACGGAGAGAACTCGGGGATTTCGTGACAGCATTGAGGAACATTCGGAGGTGTGTGTGGCTTCTCAAACATGGATGAGGCTCTGAGAAACCGCGTGATCCTCAGTCTTAGAGACCCCGTACTCCAGAGCAGACTAATGGCTCGGGCAGACATTTCGGTTACCGAAGCCATTGCTGAAGCCACAGCAGCCGAGGCCCACAAAGAAATCAGTGCCAAGATGCGGCAAATGAATGCAAGGGACCACCAATGAACGTTGGAGACCAACACATCTCCCGAGAAATGAACTGAGGCTGGTCACAAAGCCACACAGCACACCACGAGGAACGTCAAACTCTCACCTAATACCGACGATGAGGAGGAGGAGATCCACAGATTGGCAGGCAGAGTGAGACCTGTCGGAAAAGTCGTAAGTTGGGTTTTCCAGTGTGCCAGATGCGGTGGCGACCACCCCCATTCTGAGTGCCAGTTCTTAGATGCCATTTGCTGGTATTGTGAGAAAAACGGGGGCACATTGCCAAGCTCTGCTGAAACAAACAGAACTCCAGCCTAAGGTGACACGCAACAAGCCCTGCACCAGAAACCAAGACAGATTCTCAGAGAACTGATGGAGCTGCGAAAATGGAAGCAGCGGCTCAGCAAAACCCGACGACATGAAGAAACCCACCAAATGGTACAATCGGCCACTCAGACAACTCCGAATGCAAGAAAAGTTCACGTGCAGGTCAGCATCAAAAGGCAGGCCTATGCAGAATGTAGTGGACTCTGGATCCTACTCTCCATGGTATCCTGGGACACGATTAAGAGGTTAGTGCCCAGCTTAAAAAAAACAAGAGCTGGAGGATAATAATAATGCACTGCAACAGAGTTGCATACCCAGTTCCCGGTGGTACAGCACCTCCTACAAACTCATCGGGGAGGAAAGTCTTTCGCGAAGCTCGACCTGGTGCAGGCATACCAACAGCTGCCAGTCAATGCCGAGACTTGCAGAACCGGAAACCATCGTGACCGCAGGGGGGCCTTCCTGTGCAAAAGACTCCAATTCGGAGTCAGTGGTGGCACCAGGGGTGTTCCCAGAGCTTAATGGAACGGTTACTGCAAGGCATTAAGGAGTCGTGCCATTTATTTTTGATGAGTCTTAGTAGCAGCCAAAGACAAGAGACAATTGAGAAGCTGACTCAGACGAAGTCCTGCAGAAATTTAAAAACACAGGACTAAAAATTAAAAAAGAAAGTGCCAGTTATGCACTGAAAAAGTTGAGTTTTTGGGATACTATAGTGGATAAAGATGGAATCTTCCCCACCCACAAAAAAATTAAAGCAATAAAAGAAGCCCCAACACCTCAGAATAAGCAGAATTACAAGCCCCTTTCTGGGACTAATCAATTTCTACAATGTCTTTTTGCCACAAAAGGCAACAACAGCGGAACCTCTGCAAAGGTTACTTGACAAGACGTCCACCTGGTCCTGGGGCAAGCGGGAGAGGCCACCCTCCAGAAAGTAAAATATCTCTCACATCAGAATCAGTCCTCATCCAGTACAGCAAAACCCTACCACTAACGGTGACCTGCGATGCCTCCCGCCATTCGCATCGGAGCCATGCTGAGCCATACTCTTCCAGATGGGAGAGAAGCACCAATTGATACTTCTCTAAGACACTATCAAAGGCAGAAAAGAAATTATAGCCAGGCTCGACAAGGAGGCATAGCAATGCGGTTACCGGTGTGAAGCGGTTTCACGAATATTTGTACAGTAGGGACTTCACCCTCATCACAATCACAAACCACTCCTGGGGATACTGGCAGGGAACAAGGCCACTCCCAACATCCTGTCAGCCAAGATGAGCACAAGGTGGTCCGAGTTCTTTGCTACCTACAACTACCAGCTAATACATCGCCCCGGGAAAAGCATCTCTCACACCGATGCAATTAAGCCATTGCCCCTGCCAGATCCAGAGGATGACCACACCACCACATCCCACCTGCAAATAGAGACATTGCCCAACCTGCCAACCCGCATCAGACACTGCTAGAGAGACAACCAAAGACAGCAAACTGGCATGGGTTTTGAGCTGGGTGAAAAAGGGTGGCCGGAAACAGAGACCAAAGACAGTTTTAAAGAACCCTTCTGAAACCGGCAGACTGAACTATTCTCCCAAAAGGGGTGTATAACTATGGGGTAACAGAGTAGTGGTTCCAGACACCTTCAAAAGAAGAATATTGCACATGTTGCATGAAGGACACCCGGGCATCATAAAGATGAAATCCCTAGCCAGAAGCTATGTGTGGGTGGCCAAGAGATGGACAAAACCCATTGAAACCTGGGTGGCAACATGTGACAAATGTCAAGATCGCAGACTCAAGCACCAACCCTCAAGTGGAAAACACCAAGGGGCCCATGGTCAAGGGTCCACATAGACTTTGCGGGACCCATAAAAGGGCACACCTTTTTAATCACAGTAGATGCTTACTCCAACTGGCTGGAGGTAAGCCTAATGGAATCCCCATGACGGAAGCAGTTATAAAGCAACTACAAGACTTTTTGCCACCCATGGCCTACCTGATTTGATAGTATCTGACAACGGACCACAATTCATGGCAATTGGCATTCGAACAATTTCTCACCGAGAGCGGCATACGACATGCATTGACACTGCCCGTTCATCTGGGGACCAGACAAGCTGGAGCCAATCCTTCAATACACCAAAGACGCTTTAGAAAAAATGGACACAGGGAGCATACACGAGAAAATAAATAAACTATTAACAATATGACACATAACACAAAGTGCGAAAAACCAATAAAACCCCAGCAAGAGCTCCTGATGGGAAGAAAACTTTGATCCCATCTTGACAGACTGCACCTGACATACAACCCCAAAAAACCACCAGACTCATCCAGCCGGTACCATACATTTAAGCCAGGAGACACTGTCTATGCCAAAAAGTTTTCAGGAGACTCACTGTGGGTACCTGCAACAATAACCCAAGTGAACAGGTCCCCGTCATACCGTCTGGAAGGGAGGATGGAGACAGTGGAAATGACATGTCGATCAACTAAGATCAAGAATAAATTCAAACCAATGCCGAAAACATGCAAAATTCACAAAAAGACATTAATAAAAAAACTAGAGGGGGGGAGACCCCCAAACAATTATCAAAAAGAAGGAGAAAACCCTCCTACGACACAACAGCAAACCGAACACACCCACCAACACAAACACGAGCAGTCAATCCATACACCAATAAATAAAAGAAGAAACCAATAATACTCCAGGGAAAGTGAAGGCAACAGAATGGTACCCAGCGGAATATGACCAACTCGAAACTTTGCCTGGAAAGAACAGCCAAGCCAGTTCAACCAGCCCGGAAAGACTGGCCGGAAACAGAGAAGCTGACAACTCAAATGAGCCCAGTAGACCAGGTGGGAGTTGCGGCGAAAGGCCTGACTCACCCTCCCAGGTGGTTCCATGGAGAAGAGCAGGAGCGACAAGAATCCCCATCTGAACCATCTGAAGACCATGCAGCAACTGAGCTGCGCAGGTCAAGTAGGCAGGTTAAAAGCCCTGCCTACCTACGTGACTACGTCACGTAGGATGGACCATACCAAGAGGGGAGGGGTGTTCCAATATTAAACATTCTTAATATACCCCAACCTGATTGGTAAGACGGACTGCACTGTGATTGGACAGAAGAACAACGGTGATTGGTCAGTAAAGAATCTCCCCGCGATTGGGCCGATGCCGATGCGGTTTGAGAGATTCAGAAGGTTGTCATTGGGTAAGAGCCGCCAGCAAGCTCTATAAGAAGAGCTGCCATGGCTCACAGGTCCAGCACAGATCTATACAATTTAGTAAAGAGTTGAAGTTACGCTGGTCTCGAGACTCTTTTTTTCCCATGTCTTTACACTTGGTACACTTCAGCTGGAGCCAGAGGTTATCTCTTGCATTAGTAAAAAAAAAAAAGAATGCCATTTTAAAACTGGAGCAGGAAGGTCAAGTTGTCTTCTCAGCAGGAAAATGGTGAGCTGAATATGATCTCATCAGGTTGTGCCCTCCAAATCCATTTTCTCAGCTTTGGCCACTCTCCACTGAGCAGGTCATGCAAAAGAAACCTGAAGTTGTCAGGCATTTAGCAGACAAGTCATTTTTCCTTAGTTAAAGCAAAATCTGCAAGATCACAGAGAAGTAACATTCCAGTATTTGAAGGGCTGCTACAAAGAAGAGGGGGTCAGCTATTCTCCAAAGCACTTGAAAGCAGGATGAGAAACAATGGATGGAAACTAACCAAGGAGAGAACTAATCTATAACAAAGGAGAAATTTTTTTAACAGTGAGGACTATTAATCAGTGGGTGTTCCATCACTGGAGGTTTTTAAGAAGAGATTGGACAACCATTTGTCTGAAATGACATAGGTTTCCTGCATGGGCAAGAGATTGGAGTAGAAGACGTACAAGGTCCTTTTCCAACTTTGTTATTGATAAATTAGGAGCAAAGTGAAATGTCCCTTCGATATCCAAGATTATAAGTTAGTCAACTTCCATTATTCTTGATTTTCATTTGCCACATAGCCTCCGAGATATGCACAGTCAGCTCCTAACCAAATATTCTCCAATTTGGACATCCTATAAATGCATAGTAGAGAACACCTAAAAATTTTCCAGCAAGCACAACCTCTGAGAATATCTGCCCTAAATATTTTCCAAACACAACCTCATCTCCTGAAGACTCATTCTGAGAAAGGCTTTGCAATTATCTTTTCAACTCCTTAAGGCATAATTGAGAGGAAGTCAATACTTTCTCTTTCTATCTTGTATCTTTTTATGGGACTTTCAACCAGCAAGCACTCAGGTAATGGAGCCATGGTAACATCGCAGAAAGTGCAGAACTGGGCAATATTTGATCCCCTTGTCATTGCTGCTGTTGACTCTAAACAGAATTGAGGCCAGGTATCCTTTCTCCTGTCCGAAAGGAACACATTTGCAGAATATGAAAATAAAATAAAATAAGGAATTTCCTGTACTTCCCTTATGAAGATACTTAGTATAATCTGCCCAGTCTTCAGTCCTGCAATTCACTCTCTTTCCTGAAGCCTTTTTCATTAAATGTCAGCAGAAACCAGGGATTGATCAAAAGAGGAATTGTGTACTAAGTCTATTTACAGGCACACAAGGACTATGAAACAACATGGTGATTTTTGCAAGCTAATTAGCCAAAGAACATTGCAGTGAAATCTTACACCCAGATGGGTCTTAATTTTCTTTCCAAACTCACCCGTCACTATTTACAGAATGCAAAATAACAAGAAAATACCTTGGAGATAACAGAATAACAGAATTGGAAGGAACTTTCAAGGTCTTCTAGTCCAACCCCCCCCCCCCCCCCAGGCNCCACCCCCCCCCCCCACTCAGGCAGGAAACCTGATATCATTTCATAAAAATAATTGTTCAATCTCTTCTTTAAAACTTCCACTGTTGGAGCACCCACAATTTATTTGTTTGTTTGTCAAACATGTACAAGATAACAAGTATGAGTATGAACATAAACATGAACAAAGGGAGTAAATACAGATAAATAGGAACAGTAAGACAGGGATAGTAGACACACTGGTGCGCTTATACAGGCCCCCTTTAAGAACCTCTTAGGAATGGGGTGAGGAGGTCCACGGCAGACAGTTTGAGGTTGAAGCTCTGAGGGGTTGAGGCTGTAACCACGGAGTCAGCTAGGGCATTCCAGGCGTTGACCACTCTGTGGCTGAAGTTGTATTTTCTGCAATCGAGTTTGGAGAGGTTTACCTTGAGTTTGTATCAGTTGTTTGCCTGTGTACTATTGTGATTGAGGCTGAAGAAGTTGTTGACAGGTATGGCATTGTAACAGACAATTTTGGGTACTATCAGACCACAGGCAGCACAGTTTCAGATTGTCAAGGCCCAAAATTTCGAGCCTGGAGGCATAGGGAATTTTATTGTGAGTGTGGAGGAGTGGAGTACTTTTCTCAAGAAATACCTCTGAACCCACTCAATTGTGTTAATGTCTGATACACAGTGCGGGTTCCAGGAGGACAAGCTGTTTTCAAGAATTGGTCTGGCAAAGGTTTTGTATGCCCTGTAAACCAGAAGAAATTTCTGGAGGCAAGTTGGTCTTCTGGTCCAATCCCCTGTTCAAGCAGGAGATCATATATTATTCGGAACAAGTGGTTGTCCAACCTCTTCTTAAAAACCTCCAGTGTCAGAGCACCCACAACTTCTGAAGGCAAGCTGTTCCACTGATGGATTGTTCTCACAGTCAGGAAATTTCTTCTTAGTTCTGTTAAGGTTCTGTTTGATGAATCCAAGCAAAGCAGGCAGGACAGAGACGATCTGATCTGATCATGCAAAGCTTTATTGGGTACATCATTTTGGGACATATGAAAGCAAAACCATATCTAGCTATTTCCTGACAAACCCATACAGTTAAAGCATAGATTCTCCCCCTCTCAATTAGGTCAAGTCATATTGTCCAATTGTGTTTCTTGATATTGTCAGAAATGGTGTAGGGTCTCCTGCTTGGGTGGGGGGGTTGGACTAGATGACCTACAAGGTCCCTTCCAAGTCTGATTATCTGTATCTGTTATGAGAAAGTCTTTTTGGCTCTGGCAAACACCTTTTGAAGTGTCCTTGGTTTCCATGGCTGTTGTCTCATTGCTGGGAATGTATATTCCATTCTGCCTCTCCCTCCCCCATTGGTTTGTTGGCAGTCTGAGAACCAAACATGGTTGAAAGAGCAAAAAGCAAATTTTGAAGCTTGACAATTTCTAGGTAGCATATATTTCTCCATTCCTTCTTGTCCTCCTCTCAGGCGCTTTGGAGAATAGGTTGACCCTCTCTTCTCTATGACAGCCCATGAAATATTGGAACAATGCTATCGTGTCACTCCTTAATCCTTTTTTTTTTTATTAGACTCGACATATCCCATTTGTCAACTTGTAAAACATTTCCATGCCTGTACCCAAGTTGCCATAAGAAAGGGAGGTGGGGGGAGAAACCTGAAGGAGCATATGCCAAATGAATTCAGAAGCACATTCCAACCTTATCTCAAAAAGATTGTAGCTAAGGTACCGGAGCTTTTGCCCATGAAATTCCTTAATTGGATAATGTGATTGATGACACCCAGGCTGTGAACATGCTTCATTGGAGAATCTGACTTATGACACACCCGGGGGGGGGGAGGAAGGGGGGAAACAGGTTCACAGGTGACTGTAAATTATGTATAATCATGCAGGTCATGCCAGTATGTCACTCCTAATACATTCTTTGAAGTTTTTTGAAGTTTGGCTCAAGGCTCCTGATTTAATTAGGGTGATCGCTGGAATCCTGACACCGCTCCCACAATATTCCAAGTGTGGTCTTAAGCCCCTGTCAAACTGAACCAACGGATGCAAAGAGGATGTAAAACGGACAAAAAAGCTTGCCATCCATTGGAAAATGCGATGTACTCATGCCTCCGTTTGCTTCCTCTCTATCGTCCAGCATCCGTTTATGGACGTTTCATCGCCCTACAAAGTTTTGGGTTGCCCAAAACTTTTTGCAGAAAATGTAATCCAGTTCGTCCGTTCTGCATCCGTAGGCATCCGCTAGGCATCCGTTCTGCATCCGTTCTGCATCCGCTATATCCGCTAGGCATCTGTTCCATCCACACCCAGCCCTCGGAGGCAGGGAGAAGCGGAATGGATGCAGAACGGATGCAGAACGGATGCCTAGAGATGCAGCACAAAAACAAAGCGTTTAAAACGGAAAAAACGCTTCGCAGAGGGGACCTATCTCGGATATTAAAGGATGTCTAGAGGATGCCTAGAGGATGCCTAGAGGATGCCTAGCGACAAACTATATTTCCTATTAAAAGGGGGAGCAACTCATCTGCATCTCACTTTCAGAACAGCAGCCCAGCGGTGCAGACCTCTGCAGCCTTCATCTGACACTTCCTCTTCCACAGCATCCAGTCATGTCCCACGTGGATTGCACAAAGTCCTTTCGGCAGACCACCATCATTCTGCAACAGTGTGAAGCCAATCTGCAGGCTCTGTGAACTTACTGCGAGAAGAAAAAGGCAGCCAAAAAGAGTCTGGGTCCGAAGATGGTTCGCCAGAAGAAAGCAGAGTACGGACTGACAGCAAGCTGATGGTGGAGCTCAGGAACGAAGACCCTCGGGCATTCCAGAACTTCATGAGAATGCCTCCAGCCATGTTTGGTGAAGTTGTGCAGCGCCTGAACACCCAGGTTGACCAAGCAGAGCACCAGCTTCCCGCCCCACCCTGAGACCTGGGCTCAAGTGGCACTCACTCGCCCCCGGCCTCTGGGACCACCTACAGGAGCATGCAGTATGGCTGGAGGGTGCCATCCAACACCATCAGCATTGTGGTCAGAGAAGTGGTGCAGGCCATCATCGAAGAATAAAAGGAGGAGCTTCTCTCCAGTACCCCTCCACTGAAGAAGGCTGGAAAAAAGTTGCAGAGCAGTGGTATAGAAGTGGAACTTACCACACACCGTTGGAGCATAGATGGCAAGCACATGGCCTGCAAATCCCAGCCCAACTCAGGGTCCACTTATTTCAACTCCAAGGGCTTCTTCAGCATCATCTCTTCGCCATGGTTGATGCTGACTACAAGTTCATGTACATCGATGCTGTCAGGCAATGGCTCACATCTTCAAGATGCCCAGGTATACAACGCCAGTGTCCCAAGGAGGTCTGGAACGCAACCTCATTGTGGGCTTCGTCGAGATCCAGACCCGCTCAGAGAGCGGCGCAGATGTGGCCCTACTTCATGTGTGGGGGATGACACCTTCTCCCTCACAACCTAACCTCATGAAGCCCAACACCTCCAGACGCCTCACCCGTAAAAGAGGATCTTCAACTACAGGCTGTCAGGGCAAGGCGGGTGGTGAGCAACGCCTTTTGGCATCGTGCCAACAGGTTCCAGGTACTTCTCACCACCATGCAGCATAGCCCAGAGTCCATGAGGAGGATCATGGAAGCTTGCTGCATCCCGCACAATCTCATGCGCACCCGCTACCCAGTGTTACAGGACAGGCGTTGTGACCGTCAGCAAGGCAATGGGACATGAAGCTGCTGAATGGAGGCAAGGGCGAAACTGATAGACACTGTGGATGTGCAAGGCCCAACAGAGCCTCACGTGAAGGGAAAAACAGCGCAACCTCCTGAGACGCTGGTGCAACTCCCCAGCTGGAGCAGTGGAGTGGCAAGACAGGATGGTAGATGCTTAATGGATGCTTCCTTCAGCCTGTCTCATCACACGAATGAGATTGGGCCATGTATGTTGGTGGTGGCCTTCAACGAACAGGGCATTTAACAAAGAGTTGTGTTTTGTTGACATGTGTGGATGATTATTACATTATTATTGATAATAAAGGGCGATAGGTGTTGCACCTGGGAGGGTGGACCATACAGTCCCACTATGCTTGCGCTGGAGGTTTATCTATCCCACAGCTATACCCATCCCAAAGGTATCCCTGCTCATTCCTCAGGTATCCTGCCCACCACTGCTATCTTAATCCCACGAAATGCAAAGGCGTTAACCTTTATCTGAAAGTTTCCAACCAAGACTTTATTAAAAAAAGAGATGAAGCAGTGTGTGAATCATAAATAGACTTATTAAAACAAGCTATAAAAAAATGAGTCTCTGGCACTCCTCTTGGTCGCTCAGTCTCAGAGGTGAAGGGTCCAGGTGCTGTGGAGGTGGCCTTGTGCGGAGTGCTTTGTCATCAGCTCCTCCAGAAGCAGAAGCAGCAGAAGCGCCAGCCCCAGAAGAGTGAGCCTGTGCTGCATCCGGGGGCGGGATGGTAGCCCTGTCCTCCTTGCAGGGCTGGCAGTAGATGGCTAGGCTTGCTATGCTTCCCCGCATGGGTTGCTTACTCAGGGAGGCTGGCAGGAACAAGGCTGGCAGAAAGGCTGGCAGGAGGGCAGGCACCAGGCTGGCAGGCAGGCTGGCAGGCAGGCAGGCACCAAGGCTGGCAGGGAGGCTAGCACCAAGGCAGGCACCAAGGCTGGCAGGGAGGCAGGCAGGCAGGCAGGCACCAAGGCTGGCAGGGAGGCTAGCACCAAGGCAGGCACCAAGGCTGGCAGGAAGGCTGGCAGGCAGGGAGGGCACAAAGGCTAGCAGGCAGAATGAACCAAGGCTGGCAGGAAGGCAGGCAACAAGGCTGGCAGGCCAGACTGGCTGGCAGCAAGGCTTGCAGGAGGCCTGGCAGCAAGGCTGGCAGGGAGGCTGGCAAGCAAAGGCTGGCAGCAAAGGCAGGCAGGGCAGAACATCGAGCACGCGCACACATGCATCTGGACAGTTTTTCTCTGAATGGCGACCTGCTTCCGAGCTGCTTCCGTTATATCCGCGGGGCTTGACGCAATCCATCCTCCGCATTGCGCAAATTAACGCCAGGCATCCATTAGGCTTCCGCTGTGCATTCGCTGTGCATCCACTGTGCATCTGCTTCATCCACTAGGCTTCCACTCTGCATCCATTCTTTCCATCCCGCGTCCGCTTTGCTGGCGCCCCCGGAAGCCTAGCGGACGTGCCATCTGCTCCATCCGCCTTCATCTGCTGGCCTTCCAATTCCGCATCCGCTTTAATCCGCTCTGCTCCTCGTGCGTCCTCCCCGCGTCCGTGTTATCCGCTCTGGTTATGCAAATTTTTGCCCCTTTTGAGAGCAGATAACAATGGATGAAACATTTTGCTTGTCCACTGTGTCCTTTTTGCATCCGTTGGGCAGTGTGACATGGGCTTTACCAACTCTTCAAGTGATCTTGATGCTCTCCCTCTGTTGATTCATCCTACGGCTGCATTGGCTGTTTTTGGAAACTGTAGCACATTGATGTAGCATTGATGGTTTATACTTTTATTTCATAATGACGGACTCTGAATTAAATTGGGAACTGAGTTGTAGAATTCCTTGTAAGCTCCTTATGAAACTAAAACTATATTTATTTTTGAACTGGAAAGATATAATAAGTTGTGTCCATGTTTGAGTGAATGGAGCTTTTAAATCAGGAAGTGAACCATGTTGTAAGCCTATATTTATTTCTTGTTGTCCCCAGTCTCTGGAGGAAAAAAAACTATCACTGAATATGTCAAAAAAATCTTTCTTTACGACTCTCAGTTGGACAGTTGTTTATTTATGCCATATATTTTGGCAAGTCTTGGACATCTTTCTTTGAACTTTCATCTGAAATGTCTTCCTTTTCCCAATATATTCTTCATGTGTACATACAGATACATCACATTATTCCCTTTTGGGACAAATAATATTGTGCCAAGGAGAGAAAAAGGGTATGAAAATGAAGGCAGGAGAAAAGAAAAAAGAAATGGAAGTCTAGCTAAGTGTCATTTATAGCAACAACATTGATTGCATCTGTTCCCAACCTTGCCAAACCATCCTGGTTTTTGTTATTTCCACCCATTATTTCATAGTTCATCGTTCTGGGTTTGTTGGTTGGTTTTGCTTTGAGAATCTCCGTAACTCCATCCAACCATGAGTTGTTCAGTTTTCTTCCCAACCCCTTCCTGTTTCCTTTGCTTTACAATTTGATTCTCATTCCTTCTTTCCATCTGACCAAACCCTTTCAAATTTTTTATTTCACACTGATCAATCCCATGTGCATTCAATCCTTCGATTTATTCACCATTCAATCTTTCTTGACCCTTTCCTTTTTTTGCTTGACCCTACACGCACACATGCACACATTTATTTTATTCATTTATTTGATTTGTCAATCACTTACAAGTTAATAGATATAAGTATAAACATGAATAAGAATACAGGAAATAGGTACGAATAAATGGGGACAATAGAACAGGGACAGTAGGCATGATAGTGCACTTTTGCATGCTCCTTACAGACCTTACAGACATGCACACACATTTTTCAGAGCCTATCCCACTGTACCTTTTTTGTTTGTTTCTTTTGACATATCCAACTTCCTTTCCCATACAGAAAAGCAAATAGAAGCACACTTTTACACACAACCGTTTTTGGCTTCTGCCAATGAAAATGCTTCCTTCCAACAGCCAATGTACTGCCACTTCTCTTTCGCACATGGTAAAATTTCTCCATCTAATTTTCCATATTTAGTAAATGTTTTCCAAGGGACACAAATTCATGTATTGCCTTTCTTTGAAATGCCTCTCTTTCTCTCTTTCCCTATGTGTGTGTCTCTCTTTCTCCTGTCTGTCTAATCTATCATCTATATGTATCATTATTTCTCTTGTCTATTTGTATCTATCTATCTATCTATCTATCTATCTATCTATCTATCTATCTATCTATCTATCTATCATCTAATCTAGATATCGAGCTGACATTTATATTTATCATTCTGTATCAGATAGATATCTAAATATCTACCATCTAAATATCTATATCATCATTAGCTGTCTCTATCATCTACCCAAACATCTAAATATCTATTTAAATATTAATGATCATCTCTTTATCTCATCTCTCTGTCAATATATTTATCTATTACTTCTTTATATCCTCCATTCTCACAAAAAGTGTCTGTTATGTATAGCATGTATAGCAATTGGATAATAAATGAATACATGCAAACCATTAAAAAATAGAAAAAGTCAACTCTAAAATAAAAATATTTTAAAAATGAAAATACATCTGGCAAGCCCTCGATCAGTTTTTCCATGTCAAATGCAATAACCATTATTTTTGATACATTAATCTTCTCATTGCATCACACATGATTTCAAACAAAGTTCTTTGAAAACCAGACTGTTAGAGAAAACATACAAAGTTTAAATATTTGATTTGTTTAAATGTTTGCCACTGAACTTGTTTTGAAGAAAATGCTTGTTAATGAGAAAGTAAAAGAAAAAAAAGAGTATGCATAGACAGAAATATAAACATCATTTAATCTTGAGATATAAATAGATACTGAAATCTTAACTCCTTTTTGTACATGTATGAAGAGAATCGATGCGGAGTAGTGTTGAAATTATAAACCTTATTCCAAATTCCATTTGTTTCTTTTTTGGAGATAGGTAGTGATTTCTGTGCACCTACAAGAAAATGTCATCCCATTAAATTCAAGATGGGATGTCAGGAAAGCAGAATGGAGACGAACATTTACCTCCTGCAAATTATACTTTTGTTCATGTAACCTGAAATTTGATTTGCTTTCCTGATGAAAAATTACAAGATTTCAGAAGTCCTTCAGGGATTTTAATGAAGCTGTTCTTCCCTTTTCATTCATGTGTTTGTGTGTGTAAAAACACATGTTAAAAATCCCTAACTATAGCTAATATAGTGATATAGTTATAATATAAAAAAAGAAAAAAAGAGTGAAACAATAAAGAAATAAAAAGAAGAGAAATAATTTAAAAAGAGAAAAGAAAAATATTGCTGATAAATGACACAAAACAATTAAATGTTTAGTATTTCCCTACTTTTCCACAATATTAAAATCTAAAAGTCTCTGTGTATGCAAATCATTAGAGTTCAGTCTATAAATAACAAATTAAATCTGGCCCATATGGAATTATTTTAAGAAAATTGCCAGATTTTATATATATATATATATATGCACATATATAAAAACATATATACATTTGTTTTTTTAAGTTTTCACGGGTACTTACATGTGTGCTGTTCAGCTTCCTTCGGGTATTATTCCACGTCA
>BHFT01005416.1:0-15356 GCA_004320025.1 Laticauda laticaudata
TTATCATTTTTCCAACCACATGTGGATTTTAGTCCAGTATTTTTTTAGCATCACACAGTCGGTAATATGAGCCAGGTACTCTGATGACATTATCCAACATTTTTCAAGATTCTATTATTGAACATTCTTACTGGTTCTTGCCAGGGCGAAAATTCCACCTTGCTAAAACAATCTTTTATACAATTTTCTTTTGTGCTGTTGACATTGTCATTTATAATTTTTGGAGACCACAATTTTTGCCATTCTCTAGATCAACCTTATATCCAAATCTTCCCCGAAGCAATCAATAGTTTCTTTAACTGGTTTTTCTTCTACGTTTAATTCTCTAATAAGATATCCCATACACTTTTTTATCTCCTTTTCATCAGATAACCTGTCAAAATCTGATCTAAGTCAGCCAGTTTTACCATTGAAACCTTCTGTTTGGGAATCCTTATATCATACGCTTGAATGTATTTAGCGCACGATGAAACCAATTTCATCTTAACCCGTGTTCCTCCAATTTTGGTATAGTTTTAAGTTCACCCTTCTCATTCAGTATTTCACCATATCTAATGTTTGTTCCTCTTTATGTATATTATAGGATAGAATATGCTTCAATAGTCGATAGCCAGAATTGAATTTCCAAATAACATTGTCTTTTAATCTTCTTCCCGTTTACCACAGAAGACATCCCAATATACAATATCTCTCTAAAGTACCCCTTGTGTATTTTAGTTCCTTTATACCATAAAAAAAGCATGCCACCCAACAACAGCATCATGCTTCTAATGTTCAAGATTCTACTGTGTTTCGTCCAACATAAATGGCCTTCCCCATCATAGAAGGCCCTGCAGTTTTATCAGCATAAAATCAAATAAAATTCCCTCCCCCAACCTTAAGGCCACCCTATAATTAACATGTGAAATGGGGGGCATGGTGGGGTTGGGGGGCTTGCCGTTAGAAAGTCTTGTTGCATATCCGGATATGGTGCTGCCGGCACTATGACTTTGGCACTTGCCTGGGGCCTTCGTATCAGAGAGACCTTCCTCACATTGGCTTTCTCTTTCTTCCCTTGCTGCCGCGGCCATTTACAGCAATGCCACGGCATTTCTGGTGCACCCAACGCAGCAGCCAGCAGGGCTCCTCCCCTAAGCAAAACTGAGAAGCCCAGGGCAGAAGACACTCGGGGCTTCACGGCACTCCTGTTGCTGCCTTCCCTTGTTTGAAACAAATATAAAAATTCTGGGAAATGTTCTGATTGGAAAACAATCTTTGATGTCTGATTATTCTCACCCTTAATTAATGACATTGTAAATTTTCCATTTTGCAAAATCTAGCGGCTATCTTGCTGTTAAGGTTTATATAGATTATTCTCTCTTTAGTATACTGCATCTTGCTGTCAAATATCATCCCAAGTTACTTGATCTTATTCATGACCTGAATTCAATACGTCTGCTCATTCTTCTCTTGTCTTGATAGCATATTCTTTGGTCAAGATCTTTGTTTTATCTTTAGTTTATTTTTCAAAAACCAGCCTTTCCATTAAGTCGCTATCTTTCTTCTGTCAATTTTTGATGCCTGTTTCTAGTGGGTCTTCTAAGATAAAAACCAGATCATCTGCCAATGCTTGCGAACTTAAATTCTTCTTTTTTTTAAATTTCATCCCTATTTATATCCTTTTCATCTCTAATATTTACTATTAGCACTTTCCAAAGTTTACAAATAAATTTAAAAACAACAGAGGTGATAGTGTCTATGGTCCTTGTTCCATTTTCTATATATCATTAGAATCTGTCGTTCTCCCATCTATCACTGTAAACTTTGCATTGCTCTATGGCATTAATATAGCTTCTATTGCTTCAGTAAATTATGCAGCACAAGCCCATCTGTTCCAGCAGTAAACACACATTGAATCGCCATTCACATTATCAAATGCCTTCTGTGCATCTAAAATATCAGAGCCATTTGTTTTTCAGGATAGAGCTCATACTATTCCAACGGTGTCCAAAATTCTCTCATATTGTCTTTATTTGTCTCTTTGCCAGAAATCCAATCTTTGATCACGATGGATAAAATTATTTAAGTTATTTTTTAATTCTTTCTGCCAGTTCTCGAAGCAAAAGATTTTATAATCTGTGTTTAGTAGGGAATAAGGTCTATAGGTGTCTTGATATTGTAATGGTATGGCCTTCTCTTTTGGAACAAGTGTGTATAAGCTTCTTGACCAGATGTTTTAGGTATCCTCTTCTTTACATAACTTTCATCATAATTTCTAGCAATGGAAAGCTTTCAGGGTTCTTGTAATGTTATTGTAAATTCTGCCAGAAGTCCTCTGGACCTGGCGCCTTTCCATTAATTTTTTTGCTACTTGAGTGCTTTCCAATTTAACTTCCATCATCGTTATATTGCTTTCTAACATCTGTTTCAATCTCTTTAGGTATCTGGGGTAAATTAGCATTCTGTAAATACTATTTAACTCTTTCCTCATCAATATTCTCTATGTATATATGTTTCACAATAAAAGTCTCGACATGATTTCCCTTCTGCTCTTTTACTTAACCATAGGCAAACTTGAGCCTTGGTCGTCCATTAATCGCATACTTTTCCTTGCTTCTTTCTCCTTTCTCAATTTATATTGCTAACATCTACCTGGCCTTTATTTGCCATCTTCAAGTAGTTCTGTTTAGCACCTCATATTTTTTTTGTGCTAATTCTTTTTTTACTTAGATCCATTTTATGGTTGTATATGGTCCATTTTTACATTAATTTCCTTTTTCTGTGCATTTTCTGTAGCTCTTATTTCAATCCTTATACTCATTTTCTAATGCCTTTAAGGCTAATCTTTTTCATGGGGCATTTCTATTCCTTGGTTAGTCTATTAATCAAAGCCTCTGGCAATATTACCTTCATTGATATCCCATGACTCTTGGATTGATGTATTCTTCTTGTTTTGTTTTCTCAAAAGAAAAAAGGCCAGTTCTGTTCTCCATCCACTGTGTGGAAGTCTTTTTTCCTTTAAAATAGTATTATTTAACGCTCCATCTAGATCTTCTCTTTTTTTCCATTTAATTGTCATTGGATTGTAATCTGTCAAGTACTTGTTTCAATATTTATTTCTTGATATTAGATTAACAATTCTGTTGACATCCATTATCATATCTATTCGACCAATGATAAGTGTCTATTTGAGTAGACGTGTATATTGTTCAAGTTTTAGCATTTCTTTCTCTCCATGTATCCTTTAAGTTTATTTCATTACCATTTTAAAAAAAGGATTTAGAAAGAGTCTTTCTAATTTTGCTTTATTGTTTTCTGTGTTATAGTTCTAATTGTATTGTCTACAATTCATTAAAATCTTCCGATCCTAACTATGTTAAACATAGTCCAGTTCAATTATTTTCATATGTACTTTTTAAAGAATTTTTCTTGATTACCAACTTTGGGCGGATAGATTGCAATCAGGAGTGTTTTCGCTATTAATTGTCCATTATTTCCTACTCATTAATTTCTTCTCGTCATCCAGTATAATCAATTTTGCTGGATGGTCTCTGTTAATATATAAAACCCATCCTCTTTTCTATATTCTGTCAAGGCAGTAATATTTTCCCTTAATTTTGGCTGTTCTTGGCTGTATGGAGCAATTGTTCATATTGTTTTTTAATATGTCACTTCTTGCAGAGATTATATCAATTTTTAATTTTCTCTCAATTTATGAAGGTTATTCCTTCTTTTAATGGCACTGAGTTAAGTCCATTTATATTAAATTGTAATCAATTTTTTCTTTCCATGGTTATATTTTATAGTTTGGTGTTGACGCTCTCAGTAGGGGATCTTGCCGTTTCATGTTGTGCTTTGGCTTCCTCCTTTTCACCTACAGCACCTTCTTCTTTTTCAGTCTTCATTTGGGAGTCATCTGGGTAATTTCAATTAGTGAAATTTCTTTTTTACTGCCTCTTTCTCCCCTCTGAAAATTCTGTTAAAATGATGTCAGCTTTCTCAACTGAGTCAATTCTATCTCTGTTTCTGCCATGTGAACATTAAACCTTCTGGAATCAGCCATTTATTAATTCATCTCTTTTTTGATAACATTTGTCGTCAAGAATCGGTATTCTCTTCTCATCTCTCTCACTCTTCTTTCAGCTTGTTCAAAACCACAATCTCCTTGTCTTTGTATTTCAATGTTTTCTCTCATTCCACTGTGCAATATTCTGCCGTTTTAATGGCTTTCTTTCTTGGAAATCTGATGTGAACTTCTCTTGGTAAGCTATTTCTCATTGCATATCTTCTCTAGACTCAATGACCTCATCTATTTCATCCATTCATCTTCTCTTCAGTTATTCCAAGCTTCCAGCCAATAATTTCTATTTCATTATCGTCAGCTAGATTTATATCTTTTTCTTCCTCTATTGTTTTGAATTATAAGATAAAAATTCTGAATCCTGTCCATCTCCCAATCTTCAGAATTACCCACTCTTTATCCTTGTTCAACCACAATTAATCATCATCAATGTCTCATCTTCTGTCTCTCTTGTTTATCTTCTTCTTCAATTTTTTGGTCTCTCATCATACATTCATCATCATTTGTTGGGAATGTTCTCCACTTTTTATCGGTTATTCCCTTGTTCTTTGATTCGATGTTCTCTATTCTCTTTTCAATATTCTACCTTGATCTTGCCTTGAATATTTTGAATTCCTTGCATAATTCTTTATGCTGGGTCACTTGATCTGATTCTTTTTATTGCCTTAAATTGTCTGTGATTGAACGTTTGTCTCCAGATGATGGAGAGGAAAAGTAGAAGTTGAGGAACCAGGAGTTGTTAATTTCCTACTACCATATCAAAGCAGTTCAAGAATCTTCGGTTCTTCTAGCACCTGGTTAATCCATTGTGAAAATAAAACCAATTGCCAGTTCCAAATAAAAGAGTAGGAAAAAGAAGCAAAATAGTAATAATAAAAAAAGAAAAAAAATTCTTCAGTCTTTTATACCTTAAATGCGCCAATTGATATGTTAGTATGATAACAGTAAACAATTCAAAAATTGCAGGAATAAGACATAAAACACACACAAAAAAGTAAAAAGTTGTAAAATCCTAAAAAAGGCGCGAAACAGTGACAGGAATCAAAAGCTCAGAAAAAAGAAGAATTGCTGTCAGGTTTCTGTCAACACCTTTAACCAATTAAGAGGTCGTCAAATATAAAAGGCATGAATAGAGGAAAAAAAAAAAAGGCCAGAAAGATAAACAAACAAAGAAACCCAATATGGAGAGGTCAGATGAAGACAAAATATCCAGGAGAGGAGCGAGAGAGAATAAACAGGTTTCTCCTTTAAAACATAAAAGCGGAAGGGTAACAGATTAATGAAAGCTTTTCTTTTAGAATATTAAAGGAAGCAAGCACTAGGAAAATTGTAACTCCAAAGACAAGGAAAAAAGAAAAAGACAAGTTGACAAAGGTTTCCAAACATCCGAAAACTAGCTTATTACGAAGATAGAGTAAACCTGATCGAGGAGGGGTCAGCCGCAGTTAGAAAAAATAAGAAAAGAGCTCACTGGCACTCTTGTTTAATTTTCCCAAGGCTCTTTGTTGATAACTCTCTCTCCAGGTAGAAGTTATCAACCTTTTTAGTTTTGGCCTATTAAGCCTCTCAACACCA
This sequence comes from Laticauda laticaudata, assembly GCA_004320025.1. Classification (NCBI taxonomy): domain Eukaryota; kingdom Metazoa; phylum Chordata; class Lepidosauria; order Squamata; family Elapidae; genus Laticauda; species Laticauda laticaudata. The sequence goes on from BHFT01005416.1 coordinate 5,636, forward strand.
GGACTCAACAGCTGATGTGATAGAAACTCCAGAAGAGCACTTGCAATAAGTACTCTCCCATGCTCTTCCCTCTATCTTATCAAATAGCAATGTCCTTGAAAAGAAGTCTCAGTTCTTTCTCAGTTTTGTCTCGTTAAAAGAGAAATAGAATATTTCCAAGCCTGTAGTTGGCAGTGTTACAAAGTTTCTTTTGCTTTCACTTTCCCCCTCCCTTTCCAATCAAAATATAATAAGAATTAATTAAAAAATGAAAAAGATATTTTAAAAAAATAACAAAAAGGAGAAAAAGAAGAGATGAAAGAAGAGAAAAAAACCAGTCCAGTTTCAAAATATAAGCTCATGTATAGAAAATCCAGCAATTAGAAAAATAAAAATATTACTTTGACATTCTTGTTTAAAATCACTGCTTAATCACTTCTGTCAAAACTTTTACATGTTATTTCTTTTCCTTAGGGTTTCCTTTCAAATCTTAGAATAAAGAAAAATAAATATTAGAAAAAATAAAATAAAAATAAAGAATGAAGAAAAAAAAAAAGATCTCCAAGATCGCATGCCATATCATCGCGACACCAGCTCCACCCTCCAAATTTTATTTTTTTAAAAATTTAATTTCTACATCACCTTTCTTGTCAAATAGATACAGCTGAATGTATCTAAATGCAAGTGAGAAAAAATAAGAAATTATGTGTATAAATGCACATCTATGCACCCATACTAATTTATAGAATTGCAAAGGCAAAAGCAGATACATCGGCTATGAGAAATATTCAATCTCTGTTTGAGGCAATGCATTTATCAGGTTTAAGAAATAACATACAAGCTTCAGACCAGAGAAGAAAAATTGTGTGAATTCAACTGCTTGATTGGAGGAACTGAATAATGATTTCGGATTAAAGAGACAACAAACTTAATAGGTTTATATGATCCATTCTGAATTTCCCATTTTCATTACACCAGAACCGTAAGATCAATAGAAATGTGCAAATGTGTTTAAATTCCTAATTATATATTTTCTTTTTGGGAGCAAGTTGCAACCAATTAAGAAACTAAATTTTACAGTTACTGTTTTCCAGTTCAATTTTTCCCTGTGGTATTTTTGTGCATAAATATCCCAAAATGGAGATTTATGCACACTGATGCAATGAGAAGCTGAATCAAATGGCAATCACATTAAACCTTTCTTAATTGCTCATCATCTTCACAGTGTTGTTTTAAAGTGTTTTTTTTTTAAAGTTGTAATCAACCCTCTAAATGATCATCTAGCCTCATCGTGGCTCTATATTATCAAAGAATTGTGATTAAAATGTATAAAGCTTGCCTCATGGTATTACCTCACTTCCCAATTCTATTTGCTGTAGAGATATTTGAATAAAGCAAATATTTTTTCTGTAGCTGATTTGGAAATAAAGACCATTGATTCTCCATCTCTGAAGGAGGCTAATTAAGAATATAAGAACAGCCCTACTTGATTAGAGCAAGACTCAGGTTAGTCCATTTTATTTCTCACAGCAGCTGGAGTGATCACCAACAGGTGATAAAAATCAGATGTGAGCTTCAAAAATGGGCTGCATATGGACTCCTGGGAGGGGCAAGGCGGAGGGAGGGTCTGGGGACAGCCAGGAGTGGGATTTGAGGGTTCTACAAACTGCATAGAATCTTAGCTAGGGGCTCTCCAAAACCCCTTCTAACCCCCAGCAGCCGACCCCGATAAAAAAACCTTGCGCTCTCGTGTTTTCTTGCAACTGATAGAACAAAACAGGTTCTCCCCAAGCCAAAGCAAAAAAATCACTGTTCAGACTATCAGCCTCAATAGGCCTGTCCTCCATGAATTTATCCAATCCATTTTAGAAACCATCTACACCAGAAATACCCCACAGTCCAGTTTATTAGCACATCTAAGAGATTTGACAGAAGATTCCTGAAGCTAGACAAGTGAAAACCTGCGCCTTTTCTCCATACACAATTTTTAAGGTGGTTAAATTTCAGTGGGACATTGTGCATTTCAATCTTAAATCTTCTCCTTTTAATATTATTTTACACACACAAAAAAAGATCTATGCAGGAGTGACCTGCTGGGGGTTTGCAGGGGTTCAGGAGAGCCCCTAGCTAAGATACTGTGCAGTTTGGAGAACCCCCCAAATACCACCAAATACTCTGCTCCCAGGAATCCCCATGCAGTCCATTTCTGATGCAGGTAAGTGCAGGAGGCACACAGAGGCCTGGGGTGGGTGAACAACAAGCCTCCCGGAAGTTCAGGAAGACCAGAAATGTCCCCCGTTTCTAGTTTCCAGAGAGCCTCTGGAGTCCGGGGAAGCCATTTTTGCCCACCCAGAGGCTTAAAGAAAGCCTCCAGAGCCCAGAGAGGGCAAAAATGCCCCCTCTACCATGGTTCAGGAGATAGACGAGGCCATGCCTACTGTGACCATACCCAGCCAGCAACCGGGCAGAGAACTCTTTGCTACAATTTTTGAAGCCCACCTCTGGATCTACCATCCTCCAAAATCAATGAGTTACTGTGGTGCAATGATCAGAATTTAATGCTCCAACCGAGAAGATCTGGGTTCCAATCTCCACTTCCATAATGTCTTCTGGAGGACTTCAGGACTCTCCATAAAAGAACAAGATGAGGACAGGGAATGGGAAATGAGAGGAGCAATCAAATAATGAATGGAGATGTTTAGAGAACTAAAGGCCAGTTCACATCGCCCAATGGATGCAAAACGTATGTAAAAAGGACACAGCGGACGAGCAAATTTTCCATCCATTGTTATCCGCTTCTCCAAAAGTGCCCTAATTTATCCATAAAGAGCAATGGCAAGGAGAAGGAGAAGGGGAGAGAGAAGCAGTACTCCTCATCGCGAGGAGCATGAGGAGGAAGGTGCTTGGAGTTGCTAGGCAGAATGAGTATATTGTGGATCGGAAGGGCCACAGGCTCTCATTCCCAAGACACCCAAGCGGTAAGCGGACGCGGTTGAGACAGGAAGGCGAGACGCAGCCCTGGGCTACACTGTCCAGGATTGTCCTCCTTTGGATTGGTGGACAAAGCATATGCACCACTGGTTACAGGGAACTTCGCCATCCATAACAGCACGACCCGTCACCCTGTAGCACACTAAACTATGTGCCTAACTACCTATACTCGCGTATTCCATGCCTCTGCATCATATCTACACGGCACTAGACCTGAAGAGTCTGGCCAGCCTCGCGTCAGGGTCAAGCTCAGCCGACCGCCGGGCTAGACTGATGTCATGGCAAAAGCTGCACTTCCTGAGAGGGTGAGGTCCGCCACCAGGAGCAGCCCCTCTTGTCTTACCTTCACTCTCAGGGCATCTCACGAGACAGCAGTCTTCTTCTGGCAGGAGGACAGCGAACCCATTGTCCAGCGGTGTTCCCACAGAGCCACACTGTCCTCCTTGGAGATAGACACCATCAAGACAGCGGCGAGGTCCTCCTCTCTCAGCTAGGTCATCTTCGAGATTCTTCCTCAACCGCAAGCCCTTTCCTCACCTACGTGCACCAGACCTCAATGGACGCTCCTTCGAGGCCTCAATACCAGGTGATGAAGGGTGGATCACGGCGCTGCTGCACCCACCCTCCAGGCCCGCTGAACCTGCTCCACACCCACATTCCAGGGTTTCTGCTCCTCACCCCAGGCGATGTCACATTCCCTTTCCAAGGACTTTCAACAGCCCTCTCCTACCAAGGCTAGGGCTACCCCAGGGTAAGGACCTCCAGCAGCTCAGGTGCAGCCCTTCCCAGTCCAGGCACCAGGTTCTCGCACGCCACAGTGGCCACCCGATATACCCCACCGAGCCACCCCGACTGACCACAGATTGCCCAACCTTCATGGCCACTCCGGATGCTCAAGTCTGCGATGCCACCTGATGCCCACCTAGAGTGCCACAGACTGTTTCCTCACCACGCCATCTCAACGCCATTGCACTCACTGCGGCTTCCACTCCTGCCCACACGTCCGAAGCACTCCACCCACCCACACACTGCTCCTTCTCATCCATCCCCCACAGCAAGCGCCCCGGCCTCAGACACTCTCGTCATATATCGCTGTAGTACTCCTGACATCCCAGGTTCCTTGGGACTGAATGAGGTTTGCCTCGTCCAGCACCGTCACTGGTGAGCTAGAGCCAGCTTCCTGGTAAGAGCTTCTGCCGTGAACACTACCACTCTACTAGGGTTGTCCTTAGGGCCAGGCGCACCCCACTATGCGCGCCCTCAGACCAGCACTTCAGCGCCTGACTGCCCCCTCATAGTCCGTGGTCCCCGTCGGAGTATTGCCTTCAGAGTGTGACTCGAGAACGTTGCCAGAGACGTGACTCTGATTTCCCGGTCTGACTTTTAACCTCCTGCTTGGGCGCGACTTTTTCCTTGGCCTTCTTTTTGGCATTTTTAACATTAAAGTCCTTATCAATTTACTGATTTATCTTAATAATAGGTTTTCTTTAGCTTCACACCACTTGGGTTCATTTTCTCTTTTACCGCTTATATAGTCTTGGTTGGAAACTCTTAGAAAATGGTTTAAGCCCATTGCATGCTTTATAGGTATGGCAGGGGGATACCTCGTTGCGGATTGAGATCGGGTTTAAATTAGCTCGTTTCACATCAGATCCAGGTGGGAGTGCTGGTAATAGGGCTGCTACGTTCGGTTGGATGCGGTATAGCTGTGGACAAGACTAGCCTCAGATACAAGCATAGTGGGAGTGTGCCATACATCTCTATGGCCTCCTCATTTTCATCCCATATAACCTTCTCTTAATATGTTCAATTGGATAGTTCCCTAGACACTACAGATGATCCCCACCTTCAACATATCAGAGATGTCGGTCAAACCATTCGATACGGGACACAACGTCGCTTCATTAACATACGGCCACCGCCTTATAGTTTCGCTCTGACTTCGTATACTACTCTAACAGGATCTTCTACCATCGTTTCTAAATCCACTATCATACCATAGCAACACACACATCCTTCTTTCCAAGTGTGTGCACATCTTCATTGAGATACGGTTGAGCACCGGAGTAGATATAGGCACTCCTCGACTTGAAGTCATTACCATCCGTGGTCTTTGCCACTTTCATGACCACCATCTGCCCCTTGCTCGCATCGACCTCAGCGGAGTCTATATTATGCCCACCATCTGTGTTCTTCACTATCAGCTCGCCACTCGTGCCTACCTTCCGTGCAGCAATAGACATGTCTCTCTCATATGTCAAGGTCTAAGCTATACACCTAGTCGAATCATGATACTGCGGATCTATACCCTTCCCAATCGTCTCACGAGTCGTTCTAGTTCCCCCGGCACTCGCACGGTCCGCCCCTTGTGTCCTCGTTTGACTCTGGTCAACGGAGGCTATAGGTAATCTCACGTGTGCTGCTCAACGCATAGTATCTAGCAACTCTACAATGTCACTAGTCACGCGTCAGTATGCAACACTGGTGCGGGTAGTCGGCTGAGATTGCTGCTAGGATGCAGCAAGCTTCCAATAGATGCTCCTCATGCCGTCGTGGATGAATGCTGCATGGTGGTGGAGATAGTACCTGGAACCTGTTGCCCAGGATGCAAAAGCGTTTCCACCACCTGTCTTTGCCCCTGGACAGCCTGTAGTTGAAGATCCTTCTCTTCCGCGCGTCTGAGGCATCTGGAACGAAGTGTAGCGCGTTCATAAGCGTAATTTTGAGGGGAGAAGGCGTCATCCCCCAACGATGAAGTAGGGCACATCTTTGTGGTCTTTGGGCAGGGGTCTGGATCTGAAACCCATGATGAGGTTGCGTTCCAGCCCCTCCTGATGGTCACTAGTGTATTTATATCTGGGCATCTGAAGCTTGACACCGTTTCCTGAAGCATCAATATACATGAACTTGTAGTCAGCATTGACCATGGCGAAGAGGATGATGCTGAAGAAGCCCTTGTAGTTGAAATAAGTGGACCCTGACTTGACTGGAGCTTTGCAGGCCACGTGCTTCCCATCTATGGCTCCAATGGTGTGGGGGAAGTTCCACCTCTGATACCACTGTTCTGCAATTTCTCCAGCCCTGTTCAGTGAGGGACACTGGAGGACTCCTCCACGTAATTCTTTGCATGATGGCCTGCACCACTTCTCTGACCACAATGCTGATGGTTTTGTTTTGGTGGCACCCTCCCAGGCGTTACTGCATGTTTCTTGTACATGGTCCGTGCGAGGCCATGGTCTCTCTCTGGTGCGTGTGACCGGTGCAGAGGTCCAAGCTGGGATGAAGTAATAGGATTTGGGCGCTGTCTGCGTTGGTCAACCTGGGTCTCAGCATTCGAGCTCCACCAATTTCTTCAAACATGGCTGTCGGTGCGCATATCTCATGAAGTTCTGGACATGCACGAGTGTCTCTCGTTCCTTAGCTTCCACCATCAGCTCTGTCAATGACGTCAAACTCGCGCTTTTCCCAAGATACCATCGTCGGACCCAGACACTTCTGTGTCCGCCTCCTTTTTTCCCATAGAAAAGGTGAAGAGCCTGAAAGAGGGCTGGTTCTGGTGATTGAATGATAGCGGCTACCAAAAGGATCATGTGATGATCCATGGTGGAGAAGAATGCGATGCTGTGGGGAAGAGCAAAGGAGCAAGGCTGAAGAGGCGTCTGCACACCAGGGCTGCTGGACTGAAAGTGAGAATCCAGGTGATTTCCTCCCCCTTTTTATAGGAAATGTTGGTTTTCTGCTAGCTGTCCTTCGCATCCTCCAGGCATTCTCTCCAGAAATTCCTAAATATCTGAGATACGTCCCCCTACTACAACATGTTTTCCGTTTAAATGCTTTATATCAGAGCTGTATCCGCGTTTCATCCATTCTCCGTCCATCGCTATAACACTTGTGTGTCCGTTTCCGCATCCTATTTCGCTTCTTCCCTGTGTCCATTTTCCACTGGAGTGGATTTGAGTTGCGTGGATGCACAGCGGATGCCGAGCAGATTATAGCGGAAGTGTAACGATGACAACGGACGTATACACGGATGTTCCCCGGAATGCGTAGCAGAGTGTCATATAACGGACGTGTTGGATACTTTCATCCGCGCTCAAAAAATTTTGTGGCAGCTCAAAATCTTCTTGGAGCAGATGAAATCACAGTAGACGGATGCTGGCACGGATAGACCAGTTATGAAAAATGTATGTAGTAGTACACAACGGATGCATCGCGTTTTCCAACGGATGGCAAGCTTTTTTTAACGTTTTACATCCTCTTTGCATGCGTTGGTGCAGGGTGACAGGGGCTTAATGTAAGTTATTCATTAACTTATTAAAGTTACAAATGTAAAAAATAGAATAAAATATAAAATGGATTTTGTTACATGTTATGTACCACCTGAGCCACTGTCTTGTCAACTGATAAAGAAGTATAATTTTAATGGCATTCTGTACCAATTTCTTAATTCTTATCTTCATTTATATACAAATAGCTAATGCCTTTAAAATTACAGGGGTGGAACTACTCCATTTTCATGTGCATGGCAAGAATCCATTATATGTGGTAGGTTACAGAGTTAAATATAAAATAATATAAAATATAAAATAATATAAAATATAAAATAATATAAAATATAAATGACCCTCCACTCAAGAAAGTAGAACTCTTGAAGCACTTAGCCTTTCAAAAGGACACTTTTATTGAAAGGAAGGTGATAGCAAGACAAAAAAAGCAGGATCTGACTATTCCCGTGCAATTCTGTTAGATTAAAGCAGTTGGAAACCTCTCCCCTCATCCAGTGTTGAATAAGCCAATCCAAAGAGGCGAAGTTGTTTTGAGAATCACTGGCTGGAGAAGGTGATAAGAAGCCGTTCTTAGGCATCACTTGCTGGAGGCTCCAGAGCTGAGATAAAGCAAATGGCCCTCCCCCCCTTACATTCCTAAGAAGGTAAATCAAAATACAGGATAGATAGGCACCAGGAAAAAGGCTATAAATGCACCCAGGCCCCATCTCCACCATAATGGCAGCATCCTGATCGGGATCTAAGGGCCAAGGGTTTTAACCAACAATAGACAGTTTGCACTGTACTGTGTATTTAATGTTGTATTTCATGCAGTCAGGACAGTTCCATCTATTCATCTATTGTGGCAATAAATGTCAATCTGTGAGGCAACTCAGGAGTCCGTTTATTACACTCAGGTTATCATTATTAAATCAATTTGCTGAAGACTCTGATGCTGATGGAGATCCACAGCCCCATCAGAACCTGCTGTTATTGTGCAAGTGACCACAGTTGAATTAATATGGAGTTTAATCTAAAGGGGCAATAAGACAGTGATTTTATTCTTCCTTTTTGACATAATCAGCAGGCTACACCCAATAAATGCAGAGAAACCATTTCACCTAAGGTGCCTAAGCTGTATTCAGCAATTTGCCAAGATCAGAAAGGTTCCCTTTTAGTATTCACAAATTGCTATGCTAAACTTTACCTCTTGTATTCAGTGATAATTTCTGTCTAATAATAGTGTGATAATGTTAGGTTTATGGGATAGGAAAATAGCTAGAGACATGAATCAAGAAGAAAGTGGTTCATTTGGTGTAATATGGTGTAAGATTTTCCAAAATGTACTAATCTTTGACAGCTATTAAAGACTGGTATATTTCTGATACTGAATATTAATAAAATGCCAGGGTTTTCCATGGTTAAAGAATTTAGCAGCAAGGAAATAATATGTGCATATATGAGCTTTTCATCCATATGAATAGCATTAAAGAGCTGTTAAAAATTCAAGAATCAGGCAATTATAGCAGGCAGGCCTATTTGTGCATTATTTTCTCTCTCTCTGTGTTAATGTCTTTTGTTTCCACTCTTAAGAAAGCATCAGCATGAAACAAACTAGAAAGGCATGCTATTAGTTTTCTCTCTTTTTTATAGAAATTTTAGTAAAGATGACAATTTGCAACAATAAAAAATAATGCAAAGAAAAAAGAAAAAAAGAATTTGCAGAAAAGAAAAAGAAAAAATAAGAATGTAGTGAAGAAAAAGAAAATAAATATATAAAAGAGTGACTTCATTCTTCTTCACAACGAGTATAAACAATTTTAATCATTGATCATTCTGTCAAATGCAACAAATGATCTCCATTTTCTATATCTTATCTATAAAAAAATCTAGAAAGCATCATCATTTCAGTCCTGATGTCAGCCAAACTCCTTCCAGGCTTAACAGAGATAACAACACATCTATTTTAAGCTTGATTAAATAAATCGACTCTATATATTTTTCCATTCACAAAATTCTTCAAATTTAGCCTCTTTTATAGATCCAATATAGGAAAATTATCCAGCTCACACTTTTGTTCTGTTATTTGTATATCCCTTTTAATTAGTAACATATAAGCTGGTGTCTTTTGTATGACCATTGTACCATCTTTTTCCATATCACTCTTGTAGCCTGTTATTTTTAAATCCACTTTTAAATCAGTCTCAATTTATATATGATAATACTTGTTCCTCTTACACAGCAACTTTTAAACGCAATCTGTCTCTCGAAGCAGTTTTAAAATTAATTTCTGAGCTTATTGTCCAAAAATATATTTCAATATGTCCAATTTTAAAATATTTTGCTTAATTTTTTTTGTAATTTTTTTTAATTTTTAACAACAAACAGACAAATACAAACATAAAGCAGTGAAATCTTTCAATTGTACAATGTGTCAATTAGTACATAATTCTTGTGCACGATATATATAATCTTTTCCTCTTGAA
>BHFT01005417.1:0-12467 GCA_004320025.1 Laticauda laticaudata
CTTCCATCCGCTAGGCTTCCGTGGAGCATCTGCTTTCCATCCGCCCTGCATCCTCCCCCCGTCCGTTCCTTTCCGTCTTACCCGCTCTGGTTATGCACCTTTTTGCCGTTTTTGAGAGCGGATAACAATGGATGGAACATTTTTCTCGTCCGCTGTGTCCTTTTTACTAACATTTTGCATCCGTTGGCCAGTGTGACAGGGCCTTAAGTTAAGTTAAAACTTGGTTATTAAGTAAGACATTTGTGAAGCATGTTTTGCCCCATTTGTAATCTTTCATGCCACATTTCTTAAGTGAATCACTACAGTTGGCACAATTTCAAAATCCAGAAGTATCTTTAGTTTTAAAGAAATGATCAAAAGTACATGCAAATAGGGGGGAAGAAGCAAAACAATAAAAAAGCACTTGTCAGAGAAAATTGAATAAAAATATTGGATGTTGCTTAATGTGGAGGCATCAGTGGAATGTTGGTGCTATTAACTATTAATTCAGTATTAATTCAGTATGTACAATATTAACATACACTATGGATAAGTATGAAATCAATCTTTTTTTTTATTGTAGTATGTATATATTGTATATTGTAGTATTGTGTTCAGACATCATCCTAAGCCACAAGCAAAGATTTCTTTGCTCATGGCTTAGCATGATGTCTGAGTCAGGCACTATGGTTTACTAACCTTAATTTATAGCTAAGTATGATTATTCCCTCCCCCAAAGAATATGCATCAAATAACAGTTTGGTTAATAGCAATAGCACTTGAACTTATATACCGCTTTATAGTGCTTTACAGCCCTCTCTAAGTGGTTTACAGAGTCAGCATATTGCCCCCAACAATCTGGATCTTCATTTTACCCACCTCTGAAGGATGGAAAACTAAGTCAACCTTGAGCCTGGTGGGATTTGAACTGCCAAATTGTAGGCAGCTGGCTATGGGAGGGGGGGAGTCTTCTGAGAAAACAAAAACTAGAAAGCATCATTTTCTGATGAAAAGTGCACAGTGTATTGGTTTCGGTCAGGGGTGGGATTCTACCACTTTGGACTGGTTCAGATGAACCCCTAGCTCTGAAGATCAGTTGGGAGTGAACCAGTTCACGCCGACGATCATGTGGTCCCACCTGCCCACCTGCCCGCCTCTGTGCTGTACTGACTTTTATCATCCCAGCTGATCAGCGCAGAACGGATTGCCGCTCCTCAGCTGTGTTACTCCTCCGAAGTAACATAGCAGGTAAGGATTTTTTTGCATTGCTGTTCATGAAGTGTGTGATCATTGAACCGGTTGTTATACCAGCAGCATCCCACGTCTGGTTTAGGTGTTAATATCATTTCTTTGCTTCCATTTACATTTTTAATGAGGTAAATTATTGGGAAGAGTGGTGTCATAAACATTTTTTTAAAGTTCCCCAGAAAAACCTGAGCAATAAAAGAGACTTCTCTCTTTATACCCAATTAGTGTTTTATATGAAGAAGGTCTGAAACTGTGAAGAGATTCCCAGTGTGAGTTGCAGGTCAGATGGGTTGAACAACATTTTCCCTCCTAAAACCTTGTCAAAAGATCAGCTTGACAAGCTTCCTGATGAATCAATCTTCCAAGTCTGTGTTTACTTCTCAGTTGGATAAGACTTCCAATGGCCATTTCTTCCTTTTTAAAACAGATTATTAGCCTACCCTTATTATTTTTTTTATAAATAACTCAAGGCAGCTAACATACTTAATACCCCTTCCTCCTCTTATTTACCCCCCTCCAAAAGCAACCCTGTGAAGTGCTTGGGCTAAGACAGGCCTGTCAAACTGGCAGCCCACGGGCCAAATGTGCCACATGCAGGCCAGAACTCAGAATCTCCTGGTTCCTCACCTTAACCACTGGACCAAACTGGCTCTCTAGATATTATTTTGTATCTATGTACTTATTTCAGCATGATGGCCTGAATATAATTAGAGACTGAAAAAAATCTGGAAGGTAAATTAGGGTTTTTAAAAAATTATAATTATTATTGTTGTTGTTGCTGTTGTTGTTGTTATTCCCGGGAAGGTTGATGGAAAATTCAAACCCCTTTGTTTTTAGAATCGTAAAGAACATACATTCTGTTTGGTTCCATTTCAGCCTCTCCCTCCTTTTGATTTGTCTTCCATCTGTATTAATATTTGTAAGCAACTCCAAACCTTATTTTGTTATTGTTCTAAAATAACATTTTGAATTCACTTTTCCCAATGTCAAGCTTTCGGAAAGCCATTTTTCAATATTATAACATAGTCTTGATCATCCATTTAGAGTGTACATATTTTGTATGCACTTCTTGAGGCAAAATACTGAAATACATCTCTTCTTGCTTTCCTTTGCATTTCTTGTTCCCTAATACACAGAGATCTGAAGCTGGTGTACTCAAATAGAAATTCTGATGTTGCTAATTTCTCATCTGTTACTGCAGTAAAAACTAAATAAATAAATAAAAGTGGCTACAATGTTACTGCATTCTGTTCTGTTTTATTTTGCATAAATTCATACAGATTTTCCTGAGTTCACATATTATAAAATAATGTAATAATTCCCCAACTCACTTTCTTACTGTCTTTTAGTAAATTTTAGTAAACATTAGCAAATCAGGCATTTTTTATTCTAGAGGTGAAAACCCTCAATTTTGGGGTGTCAGAGAAAGGAAATATGCTGATTTGACATCTTTTTCACATAAAAATACATACGCACAATGCAAGCTGGTATGGTCCTACTGCAATATTACTTTTAATCATCTTTATTTTATATTATTCTGCACATACGGCATATCCTTTGAAGAATGGGGTTTTTAGAGTTTCTTTTGTGCCACTCAAGCAATTGTTGTATCTTATTGCTATTCTTACAAAGCAAAAGGAAGGAAGGAAGGAAGGAAGGAAGGAAGGAAGGAAGGAAGGAAGGAAGGAAGGAAGGAAGGAAGCTCACCGTACCAATATACTGCCAGAAAGCCTATTTTCAATTGGCAAAACTGTGGGATCAATGGCAATCTCCACCAGAATATTTCTTTCCTCCCACAAAGTCTGCAGGTGAAGTGAAAACATTTAATTTTATTCTCTCCCCCACTGCAATGGCTTAATAGGTGCATTCTTGCAAAACAACTTTATCTGGAAGTTTTTAATCCTGGATGGCACCTTTAATCCATTCTCTTTCACTTGCAATCAGCTGGGCAATTTCAAAGAAACCTCAGGTTGGAAGTCAAATCCCCAGACTTTCAGCACTGAAACAAAACAAACCAGAGTTCATCAACATGGGAAGGAACAAAATCACACTTGGTTTGCATGAATGCCAATGCAGTAAGACCATACCCAGAATACTGCATCCAGTTTTGAACACATTATAAAAAAAGATGTTGAGATTAAACAAAGATGATAAGAGGCCTGGCGATTAAAACATGTGATGAACCATTGTGGAAATTGGGTATGGCTAACCTAATGAAAAGAAGAACCAAGGGAGACATGATTGCCATGTTCCAATATTTGAACAAAAAAAAAAAAAAAANTATTTGAACAAAAAAAAAAAAAAAGAGGGGTCAACTTATTTTCCAAAGCACTTGAAGGCAAGTCAAGAAATGACAGATGGAAACTAATCAAAGGGAGATCCAACCTAACCAAGAAGAAATTTCCTGATAGTGAGAACAATTAACCAGTGAACAGCTTGCCTTCAGAAATTGTGGGTGCTTCATCACTGGATGCTTTTAAGAAGAGATTGGATGGCCACTTGTCTGGAATGATATAGGGTGTCCTGCTTGAGCAGAGGTTTGAACTAGAAGACCTCCAAGCTCCTTTCCAACTCTGATATTCTGTGTTCTATGTTATAAATTCCTTAGAATTTTCATTAAAATTGTTTGTGGTGAATTTGAATTTACTGTTGGAAATGGAGTTGGGTAGGAGGGAAGATTGCTTCTACAACAGTCCATGGAAGAGAAAATTGGATGAAACACAGAGAGACAGACAGAGAGAGAGAGAGAGAGAGAGAGAGAGAGACAGACAGACAGACAGACAGAGTCAGAGAGTCAGAGACAGAGAGAGATATCGAGAGACAGCAAGATTTTCAAATAAATCTGCTACATCATTCATGAGTAAATTCTGTTTCACATATTGAATGAGATCTGTAGAAAAATGCAAGAGAAATATTTCTACAGTGTTAATCTTATTTCCAGATTTCCCTACCCAAATCCAGTCCTGAAGATTGACTATATATTACATTACTTTGAAAAGCTTCCCCATTAGCGTATATATACCCACCCACATACATCTTCTACTTAAATGATGGAAATTACATGGGAAAGTAAAACTTCCATGCTCAGTGTGAAATGTACTTTCCTCAAACTTTGACCTCAGACGTGCTTCTAAGTGTTGCAATTTAATGAAAGTGTGAGAAGAGGGACATTATCAAATACAGGAGACTATTAATATTTGTAGTTTTATTCAGTGTGCACTTACACCTAAGGATCCAACAAGGCCTATTTGTAATCATTATTATTATAATCTGCATTTATATGTATTTAATTATGTTCTTTTCTTTCATGGTAATCAGCATTGTGCAATGCATAGAAAACTGTTTGAAGTGAAAGGAAGTTTAAAAGGAAGAAAAAAGAAAATAAAAAGTAGCAAATTTAGTTTAAACCAGTATTATTTACTCAATTTCTATAGACCTTTCTAAACCTGAAATCATCCTTGTTTCAATGCACAGTTTCATATACAGCAGAGGTGTCATACTCAATTTCGCTGAGGCAAGGTTGGGATTCAAATTTTTTAACAACTGATTCTGTGGACATGGCAAGGTGGCCATGGCCATGTGACTGGGTGGGTATGGCTTCTTCTTTTTTTGCACCCCTTCCTGCATTTTTGGCTTCTGGGACTCAAGGAAGCCTCCTGGGGGGACATTTTTGCTCCCAGGAAGGCAAAAAATGGAGCAGAGGGGCATGCACTCCATTTTTGGGCTTTCTGGGCCTTAGAGGCTTCCTGGGGTGCACTTTTGCTCCTAGGAAGCTTCCCTGGAACCCCGGAAGGCAAAAAATGGAAGGGGGCACATCTCCCCCCCTATACTACCCATGCCCCCTTTTGCCTCCTTGGCCTCAGTGAGAAGGGAAGCCTCCTGGGCAAAGCAGTAAGACAGCAAGGGGGATCATGGCACAGCTGATCATCGGAACAGCCTGATCATCGGGAGAGGGAAAAAATAATTTAAAGAAGTGACTGGGTGAGAGAGAATGCAGTCAGCCATGTTGTGCATGCCTGATAAGGACTGACTGGGCAGGGAGGGCAGGGGTTGGTGGAGAGGGGAGGAGCCAGGGTATGATTTGCCAGTTCTCCAAGCCATGCATAATTATAAAAATCAGTTCTATAGAACCAGTCCGAACCAATAGAATCCCACCCCTGCATTGAAGGCTGCATCAGGGTTTTGTTTGACTTTGGGAGGGAGGCATGACCAGGGTGAGCATGGCCAGACTAACATCACTCATATCAGTGGTGCTGATGGTGGCCCAAGTGTTCTGCCAGCCAAAACTGGCTCCTGAGCTCCATTCTCAGCTGTGACAGCCTCCTGCAACTCTCAGCTAGTAAAAATGGAACTCACAAGCTTCCATCTCCATTTTCACTGATGGAGATACCGCAGGCCAGTCCTTCAGTGTTTCCAGGGCAGACTCTTGGGCCAGATCTAAGCATCCTGAGGCCGGATTCAGCCCACAGGCCTTGAGTTTGACACCCCTGATATACTGCCTTTCACTCTCATTAACTTCATCCATTCTTCACATCTCTATTTTGCTACATGTCTGACCCACTCACATCTTCTAAAAATATTTATTTTACAATCCAAGCCTCATTACAGCAGATTACCTCTATGTGTTATTTCATATCAATCCCTCGCTAGTATGAAAACCAGTTAGAGTGAGTGTGAATGTCTTCAAGTGTAAAAAAAAAAACCAAGCAAGTCCAGTTGTTTTTTGAAAAAGCATCTTTAATCCCTCACTTCTGAATACATTCATTCATCATACATTCTTCAACCTGTTCCACCGAATGCTTGATGTCATCTGCTTTAAATTAAATTCAATCCTATATGGAAATTTCCATGAAATTTCTGAGTTGTAAACTAGAACCCCTCCCACAAAAAAGGGAAAAAACACAATGAAGAAGTATTGCTGTACTGTCACCAAAAAAATAATAAAAGTCATCAGAAGTTGTATTCAACTAAAGAACACCTTACAATTACTTTTTAACAATATTTATACATTTCTTTGATCATGATGTAGTGTATACAGTCATCCTATGGATACAATGGTCTTGAAAAATGATATGAACTTCCATACACAATGGTTAGGAAAACAGTTCAGTTTTTTAAAATAGAACTAGAATATAGTCTTCCATCCTTAGAGAAAGGCCAATACATGACAAGCTAACATTTCAGAAAATCAGCATGGTATTTCTAGGTAAAAGTACACATGGGCACCAGAGACGTATGAAATCCATCTTGTAGAATTCATTTTCTTTTCCTCTGATACCAAAACCCAAAGATCAGAGTTCAGTGAACTAATATGAAGAGCAACGTCTGCTTATATTCCAAGGGAAGCAGTGAGCCTTAATAAAATTATTTCCTTTGTTGTGCTAAAAAGGTTATAGTGGTAGGGGTAGTTACGTTATTCTTGTTAACTGTCCAAGCGTGATTCCTTTTATGTCTTATCTGCCCACAGCTAGTTTAGATTATTTTCCAGAAACTTCCTCTATCATTCATCAAGACACAGACTTTGGTTCTTAGGGTCACTTCACATTATACTGACTTCTCATCTGAAAGGTCTAAAAATGGGGAAAAATATAGCAGTTGAGAAAAAATAATGTCATCATTTGTTTCCTCCTACAGACCTTGAAATTTTCCTAGCACCTGAAGCACTCTGAGCTCACACAAAGTTTAATTTCTACTTTGTGAAGAGGTTTCATATTCTGAAGTCTCATTTTTCAATAATGGATACATAATCATCATAAGGATGGGTGAAATGTAAAGCTTTCTTAATATAGTAATTCCTAAAGTGGAGTAGTAAGACATTTAATAATTACCATATTATTTGTCATTGTCTGCCTATCTATTCATCCCTTGCAGGGAACTGGGAATGTTTTTTGAATTTCATTGTATTGTATGTCATTTTAGATTAGATTTGGAAAGACTGAAATTGTCACAAATAAATAGATAAAACATACTTGACAATCCTGAAATGCTTTTGTCAAGAGATGCTTCTAAAACCATCAAACACAATAGAATTTTATGGGAAATAAGATGAAAAGCAATTAATAGCAGAGTGTACATGATAGAAAGAAGTTTCTTCATTATGTTTCAGTATATAGATTTATTTATCAAATTAGCTTCTGCCATTAAAGAAAAGATATTGTATTCTGTTTCAGGTTCTCTGGGTTTAATCATTATTTGTTGCCCTACATCCAGCAAACATCAGAATAATCTATAGCTGGAATGCTCAGAAGGAAATTTTTTGAGTTGTTCTGTAAAAAGAGATACAATTTTTAAATTAGAAGCATAATTAATATTTAAAAATGAGAGAAGTCATTTCCATTTCTCTACATATAGAGAAAGAGTACACAATGTATACACATTTTCAGATATTAGATTGGGTTATTCATACATATGCATATGTATACACAAGCACACATACATGTATACGCCTGTATACAGACACATACAGGGAGAGAGGGAGAAACAGAGAGAGAGACTGCTCTACTGAACTTAGAATTGATGGGCAGATCCTCTGGAAAATATCTTCTAAGCCATTTTTTTTTGTATGCTACCAGTTTGAACTGGTTTGGCCAAACTGGTGGTAAAAAATAAAGCCTCCCACGATCAGCTGTGAGGAGAAAGAAGAGGAAAGCACAGGATCAACCCTCCCATCTGCACTTTTCTTTTCTTTATCCTCTCAGCTGATTGGTGCTGCAAGCCTGGTGTGGGGAAAGCTGCACATGTGCGTTAAGTGCATGCACACACACAAGTGATCACTGAACCAGTAGTGAAACAGGTAGGATCTCACTACTGGTTTTGAACCAACCCTATTTTTTTATTCTTACATCCTGCTGGCTGTCAACCACTGAAATATTCACTTTCATCAGAAAAGATGAATCTTTTCTCTCGTATCTTACAATTTATGAATTTATTGTACCTTTCCTTTAGTGAACAATATTTTTTGCTGAAGTATTTAGAAAAATGAGTGCATTTTCTGATTATGCAGTTCCCAGCATATTAGATGAATTGCTAATTTACAAAGTAACCATATATGCTCTATTTTATTTTGCCCTAGTTAAGATTTCTTATAAAGAAAAATTGAGGCCTCATGGACTGACTTAATATAATGATGGAGGACACTTGTTGTCTTCCAGGTGCCAGAATTCAGGACATGATTGAGAAGCTAAAAGTACCTGCAAGGCTTGTTTCACTGTTAATGCTGTTTTTGCCCATGTTCTTCGATAATCATTTCCATCCTATATGGTATCAGTGGGTATAGTAACAAAGTGAAATACATTTCACAATGGCAAGGATATTGTTACTATTAACCTGCTCAGGATTTGCTCACTCAGTTCTAACCCCAATAGATCTTTGATACTAAAGCTCTCATAATTCTTAACGAATGTATCTTTTCATTTATGTACACTGAGATCATTTGCTCCAAGAAAAATTCCTTGTGTGTCCAATCACACTTGGCCAATAAAGAATTCTATTCTATTCTATTCTATTCTATTCTATTCTATTCTATTCTATTCTATTCTATTCTATTCTGTTCTGTTCTGTTCTGTTCTTTTTTGTTCTGTTCTGTTCTGTTCTGTTCTGTTCTATTCTATTCTATTCTGTTTCATCCAGAGATTTTTCTTAAAGGGTATCACATGCTTGAATAATGCATGAAAGAAGCACTTCTGAGTGAGACTGAATATCAAAAACATAGAAAGATGGATGGATGGATGAATGGATGGATGGATGGATGGAGAGAGACAGAGAGAGAAAAAAAACTTGTCTGCATATTAATACATGGATGGAAAAATGGATGAATATATGTAAGTAGATGATAGGTAGGTAGGTAGGTAGGTAGGTAGATGAGAGAGAGAGAGAGAGAGAGAGGGAGAGAGAGAGAGATGGATATTGAATTGGGATGCCATACAGTAGACACATCTTAAGCATAGTATAGAAATGTGGATATTTTTCACATTTAATGTAGAAAATGTTCAATTCCTGATCCAGAATTCTATACTTTTACCCATACCATAATGAACATTTTGTTCAGAATAAAGATCCATTGCATGAATTATCTAAAATATTCCCACTCCCTATTTTATAGTAGTTCAATTTACAACAATTCATTTTGCAATTTAAACCCCAGGAGACATATATTTATCTATATCCAGCAATAGGTCTACTTTTATCATGAGTAACAGAACTAAATTGAAGCTGGCTAATATTAAGCAGCTGTTTATTCTAATATAGCTGAGACTCTTAAAACAAATACTTAATTAGCACTGAAAATCATAGTTCAAAATCTATTTATCAAAGCAATTTTCCCCCAGATTGAGTGGTGAGGCCATTTATAATTTATTCCTTCTTATAAAATGGTAAGATTTTCCAGAATAGGAAGAGAGTTAAAATTATAATGTCATATTAGGAAAAACATGAGACTGCATAAAATATGTTCATATGGAATTCAGTATACATTTTAGAACGTCCAGATAAAAGAGAGGCACTATATTTTTTCATTAATTTCCCCTACTTAACTACTACTTTTCTTCTGCACAAATGTTAAGAAATGTTTCTCAGAAGATGCCAGGATTCAACCTTGTTCAGTATTGATACTGTTATAGCCTGCGAAATGCATGGGCAATAAAAACAAATTGGGGAGCCACGACAATCTGTAAATAAATTGATTCAATTTGCAAACATGAGGACTAAGGATCCAAACTTCTGAACACTTAACTGGCAGCAAAGTCAGCTAAATGCTGTGGGATTTCTACATGAATATGCATAGGATTGTGTGGAAGTTTGTGATACGCATTTTTAAAAGATTGCTGTCATAAAGCAGATGGGGAACTGCGTATGTTGCCACTTCTCTCATACAAATGTCTTGCTGATAGAAAACTAGCATTTTTCAACAGAGGACTATTCTAGTGCGTCTCTTATATGGTCTCTAATTTTCCCTCTAAAGGACATTTACTATAATATGGAGAACTTGTGACATATCCAGATGCAGAATAGTAGAATAATGCAGATGCTATAGAGGTAAGACAATTATTAGACAATTATAGACAATTATTTAAATTGTCAGTTGGTCCATATAAATGGACAGAGCAAGTTAAAATGAACTCAGGACTCTAATACTTGAATTTAATTTGCCTTAGAACTCTTGAGTCAATTATGTATAAACCAGCTCAATATAAAACATATCATTTAATTGAATTTCAGATCAAAAAACAATTACAGAATACAGCATAACAGAGTTAGAAAGGATCATGGAAGTCTTCTAGTTCAACCCCTGCTCAGGCAGGAAACCCAAAGGTGGTATTCATCCCCTTCTTACAGATTCTGAAGAACCAACAGTGGAAATTTTGAGTAGTTCAGAGAACTTGTAAATACCACCTCTGGTTGGCCCCATCCCCATCTATTCACTGCATCCTGAGTCCCAGCTGATCGACTGGGTCTTCTTTTGTTGTCCTGCACAGCAGAACAGAATTGGAAAGCAGGTTAGTGGGGTGGGGAAGGAATGGGGATTTTACAGTATCCTTCCCCTGCCATACCCACCAAGCCACACCCACCAAGCCACACCATGCCCACCAAGCCACACCATGCCCACCAAGCCATGCTTACAGAACTGGTATTAAAAAAAAATTGAATACCACCATTGAGGAAACCTATACCATTTCAGACAAATCGTTGTCCAAGTTCTTCTTAAAAATTTCCAGTGTTGGAGCATTCACAACTTCTGGAGGCAAATTATTCCACTCTTTGATTGTTGCCACTATCAGGAAATTTATCCTAGGTTGCTTCTCTTCTTTATTAGTTTCCATCCATTATCCTGCCTTCAGGTGCTTTAGAGAATATGTTCACTCCCTCTTCTTTGTGGCAACCCCTTAGGAAAAAAAAGTTATGTTATTTAAATTCAGTTGATTTCTGAAATTTCAAAATCCCACTGCACCAGAGGTGGTATTCAGTTCGCACAGGTTCAGATGAACTGGTAGTGGTGATTTGGTGTAGGTCACTGAACTAGTGGTGACCCCTGGCTGGCCACACCCACAACCCAGTTTCCCAGTCACTCATTTGCTCTGGTCACTCTCCTAGCTTTCCCAACCACATGGTGGCTAGGCATAGCTTGGGTGGATGTCCCGCAGCTGCTGCACATGCACACTGTGAGTGCAGGTACTACATATGCAGTATGCATATGTAGTGGCCCTGGGACATCTGCCCACCTGCTTATCCGCCCAGAGCATTCTTCTCCCAGCAGACGTGCCTCCTCAGCCTGGCACAGTTAGCCAGTAGGTGGCCACGTGTCCAGCCATCCTTGTTGCAGCACCAGAAGCCTCTCCTAACCAGCTGACCACTCTCTTCCTCCTCAGCCATATAGAACAAACGGGCAGAGAAGGAAGGGAGCAGCCATCTATCCTGTTGCACTGAAAAAGGGGTGGCTGGGATCAAAAAAAAGTTGTTTCCAGACACCTCTTTTGCAGCACCAGAAGCCTCTCCCAACCGGATGACTACTCTCTTTGTTCTGTAAAGAATGGCATACTCCAAATCGCTTAATCTGATTGGCCAGAAAGGCCAGTGTTGGATTGGTTCATTAAGAACCAATCCAAAACAGCCGCTGAAAGGCGGCAAAGTCAAATAGCTGCCATTGGCTACAAGCTGGCAGGCAAGCCTGTATAAAAAGGCTGCGGTGGCTTTAGCCAGACGGTTCCATTACTGTTGGTTGCTTGAAAAAACTCTGTTTGTTGGAACCCGGTCTACTTCGCATTTTTCCGGATGGAACACTGGCGATGAGAATGGAATCGTCCTAAATGCGAGACCGAGCACACGGCAGAAAAGAAATCCAGAAGTGATGGCTGGGAGTAACGTGTCGCCCGCACCCTTCAATCCTAATGAAGAGGATTGGGAATCATACGTAGACCGTTTCCTGATGCTCTTAGAGAGCAACGAGATGGAGGAGATCTCAGACCAGCGGAAGAGGGCTGTCTTCCTAACACATCGTGGACCAACTGTGTTCAAGATGGCCAAAGCATTGGCGAAGCCCAGAGACATGAAACAAATAACCTGGTCTGAGTTCCACCAAATGCTAAAGGCCCACTATGCACCGGTAGTGTCAAATCTCATCAAACGGCACGAGTTATACAAAAGAGATCAAAAGCAAGGCGAGACCATCGCTGACTTCGTGGCGGCTCTCCGACAACTGGGGGGAGCTTGCGAGTTCCTGAACTTCGATGAAGCCATGCGAGATC